>SDVV010028237.1:0-11987 GCA_016164225.1 Gammarus roeselii | reverse complement strand
CTCAGCTCATCTCGGTTTGTCTCGAATCATTTCGGCCAGTTTCGGCTCGTCGCGCCCAATTCGACTCGCCTCAACATGTTTCGACTGATATCGACGCACCTCAACCAGCCTCGACGCGACCCTCGCCCTTTGCGCCAGCAAGCCGCGGACTGTAATGGTTAATTGTTCAACTCAAGCATCTCACATAAACGTTTTTCTCGGAATGGGTTTCCAGCGCTGCGAGGGGGGAGCAGAGGTTCCAGGATTCAGAGGGGCCTCTATAGGGTCCCACAGTTTCTCAAAAGGCTCCCAAAGGGTCTCAAGGGTGTCCCAAAGGACCCCAAAAAGATCCAAGTGGACCACCCCAAATCCACCTGGTCTCCCAAGTCCCCCGGGTTCCCGAAACCCCGAGTCCCGCGGATCCCACGAGTACCTCCTCTCCCTGGGTCACCTTGTCTCAACCAACCTAGATGCATATAATGAACATAACCAATGCAAAATTTATCACCATGAAAAAAGGGCAGAGAAAAATAATAGAGCCCAAGCAAGAAGAAATAATAAAATACTAAAATAAAGTGTTAATGATCTACAAAATGAATAATCATCCATCCACCCCAAGACCGGTGTTGGGAGAGACCTGTGGCGGATATCACTTGCGAAGAAGTACGGGAGGCGGTAGAGGAGGTAAAAACAGGGAAAGCCCCTGGTTTGGACGGCGTTACGACCGAGTGCCTCAAGAAGAGTGGAGTAACGATGGTCGAATGGCTAAATGTGACCTTCCGCCTTCTTTAATAACCTGCTTTGTTCACCTTATATGATTTACTGTTCCTTTTTTAATGTTTTTTTGACTTGAGATATTTAGCAGTTTTGTTTAGATATTGAATTTCCTTTACTGACTGCATATTGTTTTAGTTTCGTCTGCCGTATCATGATTCATCCTTTCTTCATAATAACCAGGTTGTAGCTATTCATTTTCATATATTTGTTCTCCCTGCTTGTCAATTTTTTCTTGCCTGCAGCCAGTTGTATTTTTATCTGGAATATTTTATTATTCTTGCTATTTGTTTTCAATTGGCTTTGCTTGAATGCAATGCTTTGTGATTGCTTTCGGTGTTGCCGATTAAGTTTTTCCATTTCTTTTTATTCATCTAGCTAACTGGCATGCACACTTCTAGTCACATTGTCTGCGGCTGACTTTCCTCCTGTCTGGTGTCCGTATTTTGCAATCAGTGCATGCCTTCTTGCTTCCCGTGCACTCTCTGGCGTTCCCTGTGCCCTGCAGGTTCGGTTGTCTTTCTCTAGTGCCATGGGACGTGATTGGGGCCTGGAATCTTCAGGCAAAACAGAAATGATACAAACAATTGCGTGATTAATTTCTAGTTGTTTCTCAGCGCCAATATCTAGAATTGAAAAAAATCGTACCTGAAGTCAACCAGCACCACCAGAAATGTCTGGTGCAGCATCTATTTGGTCCAACATAAAACTCCAGGAAGCCTCCTCATCATAGTATGATGGGCTCACTCAATCATGCACGTATATGTTTCCTTATTCTCCTCTCCAACAGTGAGTCAACTCCGAAACCTACCTCTGAGTCCAGGGACAGAACAAGACAATTAGCACGAGGCGGTGTTTCTGAGAACAAACTTAAGTGTTAATAGTCGCCCCAGATTAACTCACCAGACACTCGAGGCGGCGGTTGTGCGAGACCTCCACAGTGCTTAGGACTAGCAATAAAGGAGAAACCATTGCCTTCATCCATGATAAACTTTCATAGCTTGGAAAAAAATATACATTTCAAAATCTGGCGCTGTGAGGGCTGGCAGTTTAAAATTATTTATTGAATTCATGATATAAATTGGCTGACATGTATTTTCATTTTATTTATAGAGTCATACTAGCAAAGACTGTATGAACTATACCACACCAACAATATAATAGCAAATATAGCTCATTTTGTATTGCTTCATTCATGCTATTCTTAATCAAATAATTATGAAATATTCATTAATGTTCGGCAAATATTCAATACAGTGGAATATTTAACTAGAATATGCATACTAAAATCTCAGCTGAAATATATAGCAAATTTATTTTCTGAGTATAATTAAACCAAAAAAATCGGATTTCAATAAAATCAAGATGTTTAAAAATATCACAAGCTACGAACAGTGTGGCTTAGAAGGTTTCACGGTGAAAAATAGCTCTTATACCGTTTAGTTATTTCTGTTAGGTTAGGCTCCTCTCACCTGGCACTCGTGCTGCAGGCCCGTCTCCACGCAGGCTCGCACTGGCGGGTTGTAGCCGAAGTGAGTCTTGTAGGCGGCATTGAAAGAGGCGTAGTGAGCGAGGGTCCGAACAAAGGCCCGTACCTCCACGGCTGAGGACAGAGGCAGCCCCGACAGCAGCAGCTCAGCTGAAGAGTGCAACAGCATCAGCACCTACTACAAGTATGAGCTCAAGAACAGAGTTTATGAAAGCTAAGATTCTAGATGGCAAATAAATTCTGCATCATCACTTTTGAGTTTCTGCAAGTGTCCTCACCTTTGAGCTCCTCCAGCAGCGTCCCCACACTGTCACCCTGCCAGCCCCACGCGCTCCACCAGCCGTTCCTAAACGTCACACCGCGCCTGCGCAGCATCAATAAGCGGGGTACACGTTAAAAATTGGAGGCAGCCTAGCTACAGCCGTCCCTAAACGCCACAACGCGCCTGCGCAGCATCAACAATCAGGGTACACGTCAGAAATTGGAGGTATGCTAGCTACAGCCGTCTCTCAACGCAACAACGCGCCTGCACAGCATCAATAAATACGTCAGAAATTGGAGGTAGTCTAGCTACAGCCGACCCTAAATGCCACACCGCGCCTGCGCAGCATCAATAACCGAGGTACACGAGAGAAATTGTAGGTAGCCTAGCTACAGTCGTCCCTAAACGCCACAACGCGCCTTCGCAGCATCAATAACCGAGGTACACGTGAAAAATTGTAGGTAGCCTAGCTTCAGATGTCCCTAAACGCCACAACGCGCCTGCGTAGCATCGATAACCGAGGTACACGTCAGAAATTGTAAGTAGTTTAGCTACAGCCGCCCCTAAATGCCCCACCGCGCCTGGGGAGCATCAACAAACGAGGTACACGTCAGAAATTGTAGGTAGCCTAGCTACAGCCGTCCCTAAACGTCACACCGCGCCTGCGCAGCATCAATAACCGAGGTACACGTCAGAAATTGTAGGTAGCCTAGCTACAGCCGTCCCTAAACGCCACACCGCGCCTGCGCAGCATCAATAACCGAGGTACACGTGAGAAATTGTAGGTAGCCTAGCTACAGCCGTCCCTAAACGACAAAACGCGCCTGCGCAGCATCAATAACAGGGGTACACGTCAGAAATTGTAGGTAGCCTAGCTACAGCCGTCCCTAAACGCCACAACGCGCCTGCGCAGCATCAATAACAGGGGTACACGTCAGAAATTGTAGGTAGCCTAACTACAGCCGTCCCTAAACGCCACAACGCGCCTTGCGCAGCATCAATAACAGGGGTACACGTCAGAAATTGTAGGTAGCCTAGCTACAGCCATCCCTTAACGCCACAACGCGCCTGCGCAGCATCAATAGCTCAATGAAATACTTTACAGGAGTTCATTGCACGGCTAATCACGGTAGAGTAACCGCAGTTTGAACCCCGATAACTGATATCAGTTTATGAATTCAGGGATCTCGTTTAATCACTGAAAAATGGGCTTCTAAGAAAGTTACCCAACATAGACAACAAAAACCTTGCATCCATCACTAGTTCTAGTGTGTGGACTAGAACTTGCAATACAACTGGACAAATCTTTACCCGAGAGATAACATTGCTTTCAACAGTAAAAAAAACGAGCTTGTTGGAAAAAGTCAATTCAGCAGTAGCAGCAACTGTCACGAACATATACACAATATGGAAGCGTGCCTACTTCCAAAAACAAATGAATATATAATAGCGCTCGTGCTTACAGGCTAGTTACAGAACAGTCAGAAAATCATGGAAATACCCTTGGGTGAAGAGCAAACAAGAAGTTATTGACCTACGCCGAAATGGACATTATCTCCGGGACAGTTCATGCCATATCATAATCATTAATAGACTTCAAATACAGACAAATTAAACTGGGTGTTGTTTCTACAACTTGATGAGCGGGGCTCCTTCAAACTAATTACGTGAGAGTATGACAAACGCATTGCAAACAAAAAGGGTAAAAAAAAACGAAACTGTGAATCATATGAATGGAATCTGAGCGCATATCTACCAAAACTTAGTCGAGCGCGTAGTCTGTGAAGAAAACAATGGGAAAAGGAACCTCTAGCTGTGTGGACTGAATGATCCCATATATACTGATTTGGTTCAGAGGAACATGGTTTCCTTAGGCTAATTTGAAGGTATTGGATTAGCTACGCTGTTATTTCGTGATCAGAAGACGGTGAACACAGGAGCGTGCAGCTCAAGAGACGAAATACGGTCTCAAAATAAGGGAAACTTTCACAAAGACGTTTTATGCAGAGTAAAGTTATCAACTACTCCTAATAAAAGTATAATTAGGTAGCAAATGTTGTCTTAAAAATGGTTTACAATGACTTGGCACATATTATCTCTGTAGACCATAATTTTGCGGATGAACGTCGTCGTTAGAGTAGACAGAGGAACAGATCATTCAACATAATCACTCCGTTGCTCTTTATAGCACAAAGCGATAGAAACTTGCACAGAAGAAATGATAAAGAAGGAAGCCAGACCGTTCTGTTACATACAACACGCTAACAACCTCGCCGAATTCCGTGTACTCACTCCGGTAACTTTGGTGCCGCTTCTTCGTCTGCAGATCTTCTTTTTGGTCCCGTGCAGCTGTAGACGTTGGCTTCCATGTACTGGCAGGCATCGAGTACGGCGTCGTTACGCTCACTGGAGACCTCTTGAGTGACGTCACGGCAGTAGTGGTCGGAGGGTGGGACACATGCCGCCATCACCCGCTCGTACAGTGAGCGCTGGGGACCAGTCCTGTCCTGGGGCATGATGGTGTTATGGCGCAGTGCTAGGTAGCTAGGTAAGAGTGGGCAAATTTTTGGTCTTCAATAGAGAATCTATCATAGTTCATAACAATCAATTTCAAAATTTAAGACCTTGGAAATTTTGTTTTGAAGGAAGCAGCTACGTTACATTCCAAGAATAAAGACACAGCGGTTTGCTTCTGAACATAAAGGTAAGTTATGTAGTAGGTATACAGTTCTAACTAGCTAACTACAAAGAAAAATTTAAAAGCGTGTTTGTGCATTGGACAGGAGTTAGTGGTGAGAAATGGCTTGTTTAAGAAGCGCGAGGGCGAAGATGGCCCAAGCTGAAGTGATGGATGGAGTGCTCCTATATTTTGCGTTGATTTCGAGGAGAGTAGTGGGAGACTGTTGAATGCGCGGGTGTCGGGAGGGGAGGTGGAAATTTTGAGAATGGAGTAGAGGTGGTGAGAGAACAAAAGAGTGGATGGAGGAAGAGAGGTAGTGAAGGTGGGGGAATTGAATGTAGCAAACAGAGCTAAAGAGTTCCAGCAGGCGTCAAAGGTGGAATATGACACTGTTGAGAGCGACGTCTAAGGAATGTCGTAGCAGAATAAGAGACCTTCAGAGATGCGTTGTTGTCCGAGAAATGTGTGTGAGGTGCGCTGTGTGAGCGAGTGTAGGAGTGAGGATAGCGAGTAATGGAACGATGAGGTTGAAATAGCACTGGCCTATGACAACTATAGAGAGAAGAGAAAAGAGGTGAAAAATATGGCGAGTGGAACAAAGAAGGACGAAGATGCTAGGTAGGGTAGGAGGTTTTGCGATAATGTTGAGGATGAACAAGATGCTCAGGAAATAGGTGAAAAGTGTGTGGAAGGGAGAGACGTGGCAAGTGGAAGGTATGAAAATATAAATAACCGGTTGTTGGTAAGAGTGGTGACATACGGAAGAAGTATTTCAAATATTTTGAATTGTTGAACGTAGTCTAAGTAGGGGTGGACAACTGGTCGAATGGATAAAGAGGCTACTGAACCTGTGTTAAAATGACAATCTGTGTTCTGTGACGAGCCTGGTGCCGATTGAGTGTCGTGGCATTGAACTGATCCGCTGTATAATGAAAAAGGAGCACCTCAAGAAGTGTTAGTTTGCTTTGCTTGAGATGGAAGTTGTACATGGGAATGCTTATCAAGAGGATTTGAGACAGTGCAGATGATGCGATAGGCTAGGAATTAGGTGGATTTGGAACGGTGGGGGGTGTGCATACTCGAAAAGAAGTGTTCTGAGCTTTCATTGGCCTAGAAAACGACTATGGCAAGGGGCCGTTGAGGAAGGTGTTGAGATTTAGTTTGCAGCAGAACATGTGACGGAGTAAGGAGCAAGGGGAGTGTTTGGTCTGCAGAAAAAAATGGACGGAGACATGGTTACTTTTTGCGTAAATTTTGTATTGGGTAGAGGTGTAGAGTTGTTAGAAGCAAATGAATGGAGTTGGGAGTCAAGTCGGTTGCTATTTACGGATGATACGGCACTGGTGGCAAATTTGGAGAAGTTGTATAGTCTAGACAGGGAGACCGGTAATGTCCTGAGCGCCAAGATTTTCAGGGTAAAAAAGACATTTAAACACAAGGACAGAAACTGAAATTGGTGCACAGTGATAGCCTAAATAAAAACAAACCATATGTTATGGAAGTAAAAAAAAAATCGAAAAGGCTCGTCTTCACATAGGAAATAATAAAATACGTACATCCACTTCACATAAAATATGTAGACAAGAGAGCACAAAAGCCACCCCAAAAATGCAAACAGTCGAAACGGTCCCAGACTCCCACCCAGAAATCAATAGTGCAGAAGCTGGACAGCAGACTGCAGACCGGGATAGAAACTCGAACGCATCGATCAGAACAGCCACCAGCAAATGCCTGAAATGTGTCGGGCAATCAGAGTCGACAACAAAGCTAAGCAGATTGTTTCACCGATGGACACATTTAGCACCTAACCCACTCGTAATGTCAGTTGCACAAGCTGGTCGAACTGGAATTTGGGGGCTTGACCACTCGTTCAATGGTCAGGAGCAAGCTGAAAAATACCAGCATAACAATACTTGATTAGATCAACTTTAAAAGCCTACCCATCATCAAAAATGGGTCAAAGTGCCTTAATCTATATACATTAAAGATGAACGGACTCAGGACAGAACCCTATGTAACTCCTCTTAACACATCCCTAGATCCACCACAAACACCATCAACAACTACCTTCATGTTACGCCCATTAAGGACGAACGAATTCAACTTAGCAGATCCCTACGAGTTGAAAGCAATGCAGAGTGAGCACACTGTCAAAAACTTTGAATAGTCGAGGGAAAGGGATTTTGTTACTGTAATTTACCAGGCCAAACTAGGTTTCCTATTCTCCAACTGAGGGTTTGTCTGCAAGCACTTTCTATCCGCTATGTTGCCACATATTGTTCCATCGGGATGTCATAAAAGAGTTGATAATAGGGAACTAATTTTGGTAGTGGATGGTGATAAATTGATTTTGATGTGTAGACAGACGCCAGTTAAACAAGGAAATCTGCGTATCGCGTGACCAGGTATCCAGCACTATTTGATTGCTTGGCCAGTCTTGGACATTAAAAGAAGTCGTGTAGTCCTTCAAGTAGAGCGGGGAGTGTATAATGCAGGATTTCTAGCCAAATGAGAACACTCCGACTGTGAGAAGATGACATATTTGCGGAGGCAATTCATTTTCATTATCAGATACAGCCACGAGGTCGAATCTTCCAAAAAAAAGGGTGGCCGACGGCAAGGCGGACTTCACACTCTTCTCACACACTCGCACAACTTAGCCCTTGTGCGTTAAAGGGTCAGGCCAGGAGACCCCGCTACACACCCTCTGGGTCATGAGTGCGGTCCGAGGTTCGTGTCGGCAGCAGGGCCCGCCAGCGTGACAGGTTTACCCCTACCGCGTCATGATGACCGGGCCCCGCCTACGACCATCCCGCCTCTCAACGAGATGCCAAGGGCAGGAAAGCCCATTACGGCAGCGTCAAAATTCAACCGGTTACACTCTTTCTCCACTCACGCCTATTCAGTGCACGCTCTTTTGATACCTCCACACTCAAGTCTTTCCTTCCCAACGCTTGGTTCACACCATCTATCCATCCACCAAATCGTCGGTCTCCCTCTAGTCCTACGTCCACTCGCCTCTGCCTTCAATACCCTTTCCACCAATCTACCTTCATCCATCCCCACCATGTGCCCGAACTATCTCAGAACAGGCGAATTAACTCTTCTCCAACTTCTTCACCATCCCGTTCTAGCTCGCACTACGTCGTCATTGATCCTGTCTCTCAGCGTCACACTAGTCATGCTCCTCAAACATTACATCTCGAACTTTCTCCTCTCTTCTGCTCTCATCCCCAAGTCTCAGCCTCGTTAAGCAAAGTTGGGACAACTACACCCTTATACAGTCCTCTCTCCTACAACTCTTCAGTGCACCCAACACTTTGCACCCTTCCTTCACTCGCGACTTCGCTTTAGTTTCCACTAGTTCAGTCTTCTCAACAGGGGAGCCCAAATACTTAAAACGCAGAACTTACTCCAATAACTTAATTCAGGATGACACTAGTTCCGTTCGCATCGACATTTTTCGAGCATCTCATTACTTAACTTTTACCCACTTTAACTCGAAGCTTCCTCCTCTCACACACAATATCAAACTCGGGCCCGGCTGCTGACACTGATCTCGTACGTCTCACCTGACCAGAAGTATGTGTGGTAGGGTCCTGGCCGAACCCTCTAGCGCGCGCTAAAGGGGTTAGCTTTAGTGTTGCGTGTGAGTGCATAAGAGGAGTGTGAGGTGCGTCCTACCGTCAGTCACTACTATCTGGGGAATTTGGCCTTGCGTCTGTATCTGTGCAACTAAAAGTGTGAAATACTACACAGAAATGATTGTCATGGAAGTCTACAAATGTTGAGCTGAATATGTACATAAGAAATTATAAGTCCCATCCATCTAAGAAATGGAAACATAAGCTAAATGTACACAAAAATAATAACAGCCTGAACTTCAGGTGATTTAAAGCAATTTGATAAGTTTTTAGCCGATGGGGTCGGTAGAATTCAGGTCTGTGTTGTAGGAATCTTATGCAAAACCAAGCAGTTTGGTAGATACCCAATAAGTGAACGACCCGAAGGAAAATTCTACACTACTTCTCACACCATCTTGTTGGCCTAACTGGTCAGACTGAAAGAAAGCTATGAATCCAATCTACGTCTTCACATAAGGAGCAAATAGCTAGGATGTGTGTGAGCGTTTTGAGAGGATTGTCTAACTGTAGACCACCTTCCATCTAGGAGGCTCTGTGTCAATTTTGTGAGTACAGATTGTATTCTCTGGCCGAAAAAGCAGAGTAAATGATTCTCTGATACCGCATTAGCAGTTCTGAACTTTTACAAATTGATCCAAAACTTCAATAGATGCTCTCACTGACCCCTTTGTCTGCCAGCTCCAGCTTGTGCAGCACGAGATAGCCAACGTCTCCAGGCTCCTCCACCAGCTCCTGCTCCACACTGCACACAAACATCCAACACTTTTAAGGATGCACCAACAAATTGAGGCATCACACTAAACGAGGAGCAAAAAGTTTGGTATGCTTCTGCGGGGCTATTGTTGAAGGCTGACTCAAAGAGAAAATGTATACAACTTTTAGCTACACGTTTACAATTTTTAAAAGTTGAGTTTATTTCACCTCAAGATACTATAAGGGGGCATAACATCCATCGGCCATAAATTTCTTATGCAGTTACTTGTAAAACGAGGTGTTCTGACCTAGCACAGAGCTCATGCATGGGATTCCCGTTTTTTATATTTTCTTGCGCCCCCCCCCTCTACAGGGGTTGCATGCCCTTCAATTCTAGCATCTACGGTGCTACAACGGCCTGCCACCCCTGTGGCTCGCAACCAGCGTTGATCGAGATCCAATGATAACGTGACTTTCGACGTGGTCGTAGTAGAAGGAGTAGTTTGATTTTGTTTTCCACCGGAGTCCCAACGCGGAGTTAATGCAGACTCCCCCGTAAGGCAATTAAAGAGTGGTAGAGTAGGTGCAACGTAAATTCCGAGAAGGTTCAATGCAGTTGCAGAGTAGGTTTACCCTAGTTACCGAGTAGGTTTACCGTAGTTACAGAGTAGGTTTACCGTAGTTACAGAGTAGGTTTACCGTAGTTACAGAGTAGGTTTACCGTAGTTAGAGTAGGTTTACCGTAGTTACATAGAAGTTTACCTTAGTTACATAGAAGTTTACCGTAGTTACTAGAAGTTTACCGTAGTTACATAGAAGTTTACTGTAGATACAAATTAAGTTTAATGTAGATACAGAGTAGGCTCAACGTAGATACCAAATAGGTTTAACGTAGATACTGAGTAGGTTTAAGGTAGATACCGAGTAGGTTTACGGTAGATTCAGAGTAGGTTTAACGTAGATTCAGAGTAGGTTTAAGGTAGATTCAGAGTAGGTTTAAGGTAGATTCAGAGTAGGTTTAAGGTAGATTCAGAGTCGGTTCAACGTAGATTCAGTCGGTTCAACGTAGATTTAGAGTAGGTTTAACATAGATTTGGGAGGAGGGAGCAAAGGTTCCAGGATTTGGAGGGGCCTCAAGTGGGTCCTACAGTTTTTCAATTGGGTCCCGAAGGGTCTCAAGGGTGTCCCAAACGGCCTCAGAAGGGTCCCAGTATGTCCTCCCAAATCCTCCTGGTCTTTCAAGTCCCCCAGGTTCCCGAAACCCCAAGTCCCGCGGGTCCCACGAGTACCCCCTTCCCTGGGTCACCTCGTCTCAACCCACCTCGATATATATAATAATAACAAATGCAAAATTTATCACTATGCAAGAAGGGCAGAGAAAAATAATTGAGCCCACGAAATAAGAAATAATAAAATACTAGAATGGAGTGTTAATGAACTATAAGATGAGTAATCATCCATCCACCCCAATTTCGAAGTGGTAGGGGCCTAGGTTTCAGTGGCTTAGTGACCTGATGAGGCATTCAATATAATATTATCTCCAGGCTAGCTTAGTGTGAGTAACAAGGTGACTTACATGACAATGCGTTTTTCAAAGAGAGGGCAGTCAAGCGTGAAGGACTCAAATTCTCCTCCTTCACCGCAAACGTGTAGGTCATACTTGGAGTGCTGAAAAGGGATGAAATGTTTCACTCAAGAATAGCTAATGTTTTGAAACTTGGCCTCAAAATGTTCGATTAGATAAGAGGACCCAGGTTTTCTAGTGCACTGGAGTGAATATCCTTCTGGCACCGAATGCCTAAAAATGTTATGATAGACCGAAATAACACATTACGTACTTATCGCACAACATTGGGAAACAAGCTAAAAGTTATAGGCTAAAGCTAATGACATATCATTCAAAAAGCTGTGGCCGACTGAAGCAGATTCATGTCGCTGGCAAACTCTTGGCACAAATTCAAACAACACATGACATGTTTCAAATGGCAATTGCTGGTTAAAGTCTAATGGTGATATGAGATCAGAAATGAAAGTAGCTATATAGCTACGTGTGTTGCAACAAGCCCAACATAAATCAAGCGCACATTGGAAGGAATCGTGGTAGTAGGTTTGTAGGGCAGTGCAGACTAAGGAAGTGGGTATTGTTTAGCAGTTAACAGTAGCATTAAAAAGTTATTTCAAGATGACTGGGTCGGGGCTTGGAACTGTTGGAAGCGACTGGGCGGAGTTGGCAGTTGAGCCAGTTGCTATTTGCTGATGATACGGCCCTGGTTGCGGATTCGGAGGAGAAGCTATGTAGGCTAGTGTCTGAGTTTGGTAGAGTGTGTGAAAGGAGGAAGCTTCGAGTGAACGTGGGTAAGAGTAAAGTAATGAGATGCTCGAGGACTCGATGCGAGCAAAATTAGTGTCACCCTAAATGGAGAGCTCTTGGAGGAAGTTCAGTGCTTTATGTATCTGGGCTCCCAT
>SDVV010028236.1:0-11987 GCA_016164225.1 Gammarus roeselii | reverse complement strand
TAGTGATAATGGCGCACTGCAATGAGGTATAGTGATAATGGCGCACTGCAATGAGGTATAGTGATAATGGCGCACTGCAATGAGGTATAGTGATAATGACGCACTGCAATGAGGTATAGTGATAATGGCGCACTGCAATGATGTATAGTGATAATGGCGCACTGCAATGAGGTATAGTGATAATGGCGCACTGCAATGAGGTATAGTGATAATAGTAAAGTTGACACTCAGCCATCGTGGTGAAAGCGATGTGGTTCGTTGTCAAAAAATTTGTAACAGCTTCCCAGTCCGCAGTCTTCGACGTCTGATCGACGAAATATCGGCCATGCCGAAAAGCGTGTGATCAAAATGGTCATTGAATGGTCATTGAATGGTCATTGAATGGTCATTGAATGGTCATTGAATGGTCATTGAATGGTCATTGAATGGTCATTGAATGGTCATTGAATGGTCATTGAATGGTCATTGAATGTTCATTGAATGGTCATTGAATGGTCATTGTATGGTCATTGTATGGTCATTGAATGGTCATTGAATGGTCATTGAATGGTCATTGAATGGTCATTGAATCACTCCTATCAAACGGATACATAACTTTTTACACACTATTAAGCAGTGGCGAGCTTCCGGGTAAAAGTCGCCGAAATCGGACTTGGTTTACTGGTCAAAAAGGGGTTACGCTATGCCTTACTGTTCAAGTAGAGGTTACGCAATGCCTTAATGGTCAAATTGAGTGGACGTTATGCCTTCATGGGGCAACGGAGACTTGACGTACTTGTCGAATCAAAGATACGCTATGCCCTAATGGTCAAATTAAGGTTACGTTTTGCCTTAATGGGGCCACGGACTAACCATAAAATCATCTTTTATCTGCCTGGTTAGTGTTCAAGCGTACGCGTGACAATCTGTGCCCTAACAATTCACCTTGTTGCAAATCCTCCCTAATAAGCCCTCACCCGCAACCATCGACCACCGATACGCTGAAACTGACGCTGCTAAAACTCTTCAAGATACGGAAGGCCAAAAAAATTAAATTAAATATTTATATGTATTCGAAATACTGCAGGGTTAATGTTGCACGCGATGCGTTGATTTAGAGCTCACCCAGATTGTCTCTGGCACAGAGAAGTAAGCAGGTATTTTAAGTGGCACCAAATAAGCACCTAAAGTCTCTTATTACATCGCACCACACATCGCTAATGCATGGAATGAGATGTCTTCATATGGTATGACTACATTAATAAGTCAAGGCAAAGCAATGTAGGTCATTATAACGTGAACGAAGATTATCATTGTTGCTATAAGTTTCATATGAATAAATATAGATGCAGCGCAGTGGGTTACAAGTTCAAGATCGTAACGTTTTAAATTTAAACCTTGTTGTAAGGTATCATAGGAAGCTCCTCCACAGGCACCAATATTGCTTTCAGTTTGATGAAAATGTACATCTGCACGTATGTTAGACCGCCCTCTAAGCCTGGGCAAAAAGATGAGCCTACATGAAGACAACGAGTTAAAGTAGTAGTAGTTGCTTCCATGTTTCACCAGAGTCCCAACGCGTAGTTAATGCAGACTCCCCCGTGGGGCGGTCCAACGAGTTGAAATAAGATTGGTTTGAAAGAGGGGTAATTTATATGAAGTTCACATCGGGGGGAAAAAGGGTAAGTAATTATATGAAGTTTACATTGGGGGGAAAAATGTACAATATTACACAGTAATCAAACAAAATAGACAATCAATTTATAATCATCTAGTTTTTAAAGTCTTGATTATTTGTGTTTAAATCGGACATTCTATATACATACAACAAATGATACGGGAAGAATTGAATACAAGAGAGAAACATTTGTATGTTTCAGAGCAAACTCAGCAATGGTAACACGCTGCATGTCTCTGAGCCGCCTCAGCATGTCTCAGAGCCGCCTCAGCATGTCTCAGAGCCGCCTCAGAATGTCTCAGAGCCGCCTCAGAATGTCTTCTAGCATGTCTAAGAGCGGCCTTATCATTTCTCCGTGCATTTCTCATAGTCGCCTCAGTTTGTCTCCTTGCATGTCTCAGAGCCGCCTTAGCAAGTCTCCTTGCATGTCTCAGAGCCGCCTTTGCAAGTCTCCTTGCATGTCTCAGAGCCGCCTTAGCAAGTCTCCTTGCATGTCTCAGAGCCGCCTTATCAAGTCTCCTTGCATGTCTCAGAGCCGCCTTAGCAAGTCTCCTTGCATGTCACAGAGCCGCCTTAGCAAGTCTTCTTGCATGTCTCAGAGCCGCCTTAGCAAGTCTCCTTGCATGTCTCAGAGCCGCCTTAGCAAGTCTCCTTGCATGTCTCAGAGCCGCCTTAGCAAGTCTCCTCGCATGTCTCAGAGCCGCCTTAGCAAGTCTCCTTGCTGTCTCAGAGCCGCCTTAGCAAGTCTCCTTGCATGTCTCAGATCCGCCTTAGCAATCTCCTTGCATGTCTCAGAGCCGCCTTAGCAAGTCTCCTTGCATGTCTCGGAGCAGTCTCAACTACGGTAACACATTGCATGTCTCAGAGACGCCTCAAAATACGCCGAAAACCTTCCCCAATACTATTCACGGTATCTCGTTGTTTTTAAAATATATCGTTCTGTCCAGCGAACGAAATGCGTCGAAAATTTCCTTACAACATGAATAATTCTTTGTAAATATTTAGGCAATGAAAAACCTTGAAGGAAATGGACGGTTATATGGAGAACGAGACGGTTAGGTAGCAGAGAGTATTTCGATAACGTGCCGGCGCAAACAGGGAGATAATTAATCTAAAAACAGAGAGAGAAAGAAGACAGGCAATTACGAGACGGGAAGAAACATATTCTATGAGGATAGATGATAATAAAAACGACACTCGAGAAGTTTACGCGAATCATTTTAAAATGTGGATTTCCATTTTTCCGTTGCTATTGGAGCAATACAATCGACGACTTAATTTTTTCATTGATTCGTTGGTAGATTCTAAAAAAAATCTACATTTAAGTTTGCAATGAATCAGGCGTGACAAATGATACTGTGCACCCAAAAACAGTATTCGAAATATAAAATAGAATTTCAAATCCACGAAATACAAAAAAAAGGCATACTCAACATGAGCATGTAATAACGTCTAACCGCATCAACATGACTAAAAAAGAAGCACAAGAGCGGTGCTGCCGAAGAGGCTCACGCCTCCCTCCTCTCGCAAATAAATTGTATCCCATAGAATGACCTGACGTTTCCTCGGCTGTGGGATATTCCCAAGAATTCACACTCCGCCGCTATCAATAAAAGCTTCCCTGCGATGATCCATCACCGGCGTGGATCTGGGTCATTAACGTGTTGTTGCACCGCACAGACTGCTAGTGCCGGCCCGGTGCCAGTTCGGTTAAGTTTATGTGAGAGGTGTTTTACGTTGCAGATGGACGTGAGGGAGGGGGATAAGTATCGAAAGCGTCACAAGGAAATTATACTCGAATAGCAGAGAGGAAACAGGCTACCCTCCTCCTCTGCCCCCTCCTCCCCTGCCCCTCCTCTGTCAACATCGTTTTCCTATGTAATGATGTTTTGATGCAAACTGGATAGAGGAGTGGCTGCTCTATATCACCCAGCTATCATATTGCAGGTGCAAGGCAATAAACTGTCGCAATTTGTGGGAAAAATAGGTTTTATTATTGCTCGTTTCTTGAAAAATAAACATGTGGAGAAGTAGTAGTTGCTTCTGTTTTCCACCAGAGTCCCAACGCGAAGTTAATGCAGACTCCCCCGTAGGGCAATTGAAGAGTGGCAGAGTAGGTGCAGCGTAAATTACGAGTAGGTTCAAAGCAGATGCCGAGTAGGTTCAACGTAGATACTGAGTAGGTTTGACTAAGATACAGAGTAGGTTTGACCTAGAAACAGAGTAGGTTTGATCTAGATACAGAGTAGGTTTAACGTAGAAACCGAGTAGGTTTAACGGAGATACTGAGTAGGTTTAACTTAGATACTGAGTAGGTTTAACGTAGATACAGAGTAGGTTTGACCTAGATACAGAGTGGGTTTGACCTAGATACAGAGTAGGTTTAACGTAGAAACTGAGTAGGTTTAACGTAGATACTGAGTAGGTTTAACGTAGATACAGAGTAGGTCTCCGCGCTAGTAATCATGTGAACTGTAATAACAAAATTTTCACTCAAGCATTTTGGGTTGGGATTGGGGCGGCAGAGGTGTCTCGGGTCACAAAAGAACCCGATGAATCCTGGAAGGTCCCCCAAGTTCCCCGAGCTCCCCGGGTCCCCTCGTATCAGCTCATCTCGGTTTGTCTCGAATCATTTCGGCCAGTCTCGGCCGGGGATAGAAAGAACGTTGGTAATGCCTTTGTAAGCATCGTTCATACTGCAAGTATTATATAAAATATTTATTGCTTCTGCATGACTCTTTGAAACGTTTGATCGTAAAAAAAAGTTGAGTATGGCTCGAGTAATTTAGTCAGTTGAAGTCTTGCCCTAAACTTGACCCCTAAAAAAATACATAAAAAATCAGTGTTGACACAGAATTCTATTCCTGCCATAAGCCGAAAACTCCGGTCCCATTCCAGCCAAACAATCCAGTCCCATTCCAGACGGCCAGCACATGCAACCATCAACTATGTTTTGTCTGATGAAATATGTCAAAGTTTTCCTGTAAACTTTCAATAACTTGGTCATCTGCAATCCAGAGCGCCTGCTTCTATTTTTAAAACATTTTTCACTCCCAAAATACTTGAAGCTCTGCTACTCTCCTCCTTCTTGAAGAGGTTCAGGTGACCAGGACTAGGGGGGTGGAAAAGCTAGTCACGGCAAAAATTGCAGTAAAGCCTTCCTCCTCCTCTCTCACCTCTTCCACCCTCCCCCTCCCCTCTTAACCCATCTCCCTCCCCTCTAACACCCCTACTATCCTCATCCTTTCCGCCCCTAAGAACTTGTGTTCATCCATCGAGGCCCTGGACGTTTGCTGAATTTTACTGCCGTTCTTTTTCGACGCCGGTTCCCCGTCTTACTCCCGAAGCTGCAAGAAGGGTTTTCAGCTAAGTGTTTTACCCCGGTTGGAACTTCTTTCGAGGTTTCTTTGGTCCAAATGGCATACCTTAGTAGGCGTTTCTTTGTGCAATGGCTGGCGTATGGTTGAAAGATGGATGGCAAGACAGGGTGAAGACCGGAAGTGGAGATGCATCGCTTAAAGACACTTTAAACAAGCGTGGAGCAAACTACACAAGACCAAGGAGCTTGACCAGGGGCTAGAGACAGTCTTGATCAATACAAATTTGTGTGTCGAACATTAAAGAAGATGAAGGATAAAGATTTTGTAAAATCACCGGTGAAAAAATACTATGATTTATACCCAGAGGAACAGTATGTAGTTTTATATGGTGAATAGGCCTATAAACTAGCATTGCCAATAAAGAAAGTATTGCGTAGATCAAAATCAATTTAGTGTTAAGATGATCCTTGAAGAATCACTCAGTGAAACTTAAATGGCAGTCCTCGTTTTACTGAACTGCTTCTGTTCATTCATCGTGTTATCATTCGACCTCTACGGCTTTGCCTGCTTCGAGTCGCGTGAACCTACGTTGAGGTGAATGGAATCTGAAAGCCACGAGCTTTAAGATACCACGGCATGAAGGTGGATACATTAGATTAGAGAGCTCAACCCTACCGGAGGGCTCATCCCTACCGGAGGGCTCATCCCTACCGGAGGGCTCATCCCTACCGGAGCTCTGACTTGATCGATAGTACAATACCTTAATTTGGGTGGTCGCTGGTGTACCGCAGCTGCTGTTTTAGCCCAGAAACATGATTAACAGCTATGTATTTCTTATAAATATAAAATTTGATTTTGGTTTCAAATTAATTCAGCAAATCCAACTTCAAATATTTTTGAAAATGCAACAAATGCTCGAGTTTTTGGGATTTGTGGCAAATTTAAATATTTTCCGAATTTTTGTTTCTGGTGGTAAAACATATGTTGAATCCCTCCCATAGACTTCAACCAACAACAGTGAAAGAAAAAGAAATCCGTGTTCCTGTCTATGAATCACGATTGATCCACAAACACTATTTCATCAGATACACACGAACAATAGTTAGTAATGTTTTTTCCATTCATAGAGCTACCCTTGATTAAACAGCCAAATGATGAACGATGTACAGAAGCGGAAAAATATTCGCTTACGCTTTTAGATTTATGAAAAACCATAATGATTGATCCTTTCTATTTATTCAAACTCAAAGAAATTTCATTGCTGAGCTGGATCAAGAAGATTGGTCACAATTTAATACTGTAACGAAGTTTCTTGTTGAGTTAATCCGACGTGGGAAAGACACAAACTATCCTTTTCCAAACGAATCATCCCATTTCATAAAGGATTTTGTAACGGGATTTTATCAAACAAAATTCTAAATAAATTCTGCAAATTAAAAAAGCGTTTTGTTCAAACCTCATAGGGAAAAATGAACACTGAAGTATTATAATAACTCTGAACCATTAATGATTTCTCTGTAGTTATTGTAACAGTCGGAGAAATAATGCAAGTGGCCTCTGTCCGCTCGTTCTTCCATTCCTATAACACCCCATCATATCCGTCGGGGGTGTCGGCAGCAAATAGCAAGAGGTGTCTGGTCGGGAGGGAGGGGGGGGAGTCGGTAGGTGCCAGTGGGGAGAGGGACCGAGGTTGGAGTGTAGCAAATACAAGGCGGAAATAACCTTCGTAACTAAGCATCAGGCGTGAGAGGCTATCGCAAGGCTGAGGAACGGCTCGCATTTGCAGATCCGGCTAACCGGTGAATCTCTGTAACGAGGCCATCGACCCCGGAGGTGCCTAAGAGCCCAAGGCCCAGGGGATCTCTCTCGGAGAACAAAGACTCTTCACGAGCCGTTTTTTTTTAACGAATTGGCTCTTGGTCTATTGTAGCACCAGCACCGGCATAGCCTCTTGCCCTATTATGCCACCAGGAGATCAGCTTCTGCAGCACCTATAGTCTGCGTGAGGGCCTTTTTTCGCCGGCGTGCAGACGTTTGCTTGATAATTTTATCGAAAGATCGGTGAAGGAGAAGAAGAGGAGATCCCCGCTGGTCGAGGAAACATTAAAAGGAGTGAATGGTCTGCGATACCGGCTTCTAGGATAAGATCAGAGACAAAGGTGGATCCTGGAACGTCATCCAGGGAGATTTTTTTTACCGGAAACGAACATCGGAGGACAGTATACCAATAGTATGGATACTTAACCCAGAAAGGATAGAAAGTGATTTAATTTGTTCAGAATAATTTCAAATAGCTGGTGCATTAAATTTCCTTATTTTGGTAGCAAGTTGAAGTATATGAGCTTCTTCATTTTCGAATACCAGTTAGATTTACATAAACATGAAACAGTCAAATCAATCAAATCAATACATGGTATGTTCCTGGCGCCGAGCCTCATCTGGCATTTTTTTTTTAATGGGGCCCAGGCATTTGTCGCCTGTTAATCATGCAGGGCCATAATACATGTCTTCAAAGGTGGTAAAACCAATATCGAGTTTTTGAATGGAAGTTCCGCTGGTTCTGATCTCCCGAGTTGGCAACGTCCCCGTCGCCCGAGTTGGCATCATTATTACGGTTCACTCAGAGCGACACCCTCATTGTTGCCGAGTTGTTTATGTTTCCCCGGAAAGCGCTAGCGTGCCTGGAGGCCGTTTTCTATTGATTGCTATTTGTTTGATGAGTTATTGAAGCGATGCCTTCTTCCGGGCTGCTAAGAGGGGGGACTAAATTGCGGACCGCTTAGCGAAGAAAACGATTCAGCGCATGAAAGAAGATTCAATGATTGTTGAATGAAGGCTGTTGAAATATCGAGATCAACATGTCCAGCAACTATTGCTTTTCATCGATAGTTGAATGGGGATCTTTCCAACCTGTTCTGATATCAACATTCCACTTCTTTCAACGTTTGCATATCAGGCAGGAAAAATTTCATGTTTTAGTAATTAATATCTATAAATATTATAATTTTCTTAACATAGCATAGAGAGAGAGCAGAAGCTCTAAAAAAGAGCAGAAGCTCTAAAAAAAATGATTGTAAACTTGCGATGAAATGAACGAGAAGAAATATTTGTAATGTCAGTGCAATAAGCCGTCTGACGAGGCAAGCAACAATTGCTTCCGATGAGTCACTTCATCCGACAAGGAAATCCTTTTCTTTAATTCTATATGTATGTCTGATACGATAGAACTGTTTGCAGTTACTGAAAGAAATGAACAAAGACTACTTTCCTTTCCCACAACAATACTATACTTTCCCCTCTATAGTTATACAGGCTAATACTTTGAATTCTTATTTTTTTCTACAGAGAAAATAATTGTGGTAGAAGGGAATCCGACAACATTTTTTTTTCAAAAGCTCAACATGTAGTGAACGGCCATCGTAACAAATTACCTGTTGATGCCGTTGCAATAACACTTATTGAACTCGAAGCAATGGAAAGTACTTTGTTCATGGCTATTGCCAGAAGTGGGACGTTGATGAATGAGTCCACACAAAACCAAACATAAAAAGGTGGTGTTGGGCCAGCCACATCTGCTGAAATGAACAATTACCTTAATAGGTACCAGCGCTGTGAAGAAAGACTTTATACGCAATGGCTCACACTGCTGGATTTCTTTACATGGTGATGAAAAATCATAAAAAATCTACAACAAATCTACAGAATTATTTTAGGGGCATTGTTCAGATATAAGACAGTTGCAACCAGTGATTATATGGGTATAGGGAATGGCATGCTACGTTTGATTGCGACGTTATGACTTCTGACGTTAAGGGTGAGGTTGGATGCGTGACGTATGCCACTACATCGGTTACGTCATGACTTCTGACGTTAAGAGGGAGGTTAGATGCGTGACGTATGCCACTACATCAGTTACGTCATGACTTCTGGCGTTAAGAGGGAGGTTAGATGCGTGACGTATGCCACTACATCAGTTACGTTATGACTTCTGGCGTTAAGAGGGAGGTTAGATGCGTGACGTATGCCACTACATCAGTTACGTCATGACTTCTGACGTTAAGAGGGAGGTTGGATGAGTGACGTATGCCACTACATCAGTTACGTCATGACTTCTGGCGTTAAGAGGGAGGTTAGATGCGTGACGTATGCCACTGCATCAGTCACGTTATGACATCTGGGGTGTAATGTCAGTGCATTACACGTAAATTGTAGTAAATCGACACTTTCTATTCGACAGCACTCGTTGTTACCGAACAACCGAGGGTGGTTCCAGGACGGATGCGAACTGTAGGGGTGTACCACACGCATTTTGCTGCCAGACCAACGATTTGTGCGAACGACAGGTAGGTTCACGGTGTACCACACGCATTTTGCTGCCAGACCAACGATTTGTGCGAACCACAGGTAGGTTCTCGTAGGAAAACGTGGTGTATGACATCTCTATGACAACTGTAACGGTCACGCCAACGTTTCACGTTTTGTTGCGTGCATCTTGACACATTTGCTGGCTACATTAAGAGCACATTGTTGGAACCTTGCCTTCCCAACCTAACTTAACTTTGTGTTATGTGTTTCTAACTCGCGGGGCAAATGTGTTTCTAACCTGCGGGGCAAATGTGTTTCTAACCCGCGGGGCAAATGTACGTAATTTTAGAGTACGTATTTCAAAACCGCGGGGCAAATATATATTTTGAATAGGCCAACCTGTGGTTCACAATTTGGTCCCTCAGCCTTCAAGAAACAACCACAGCATGCTGCGTTTCGAACAAGTTTGTTTTCTTCCTCTTAGTCTGCGAACGAGCCCACCGAGAATTTGTGAGTTTATTTATTTAATTACAAAACAAAACTTTCAAGATTACTCAGAACAAGCAAGTGATACCGAGAATCATATGACGAAGGATTCTATTCGTTCGTATTATTTATTCGAAGATAAAACTCGTACGTTCCTTCACTTCAAGTTCTTGCTGTTACATTTTTCTGAGAGTTGAAGTGAGAACGTTCATCAGCTTCATGATTCGAACTTCATATTGACCTAAAACTACGTTTACCATCACGCTGAATATTAGGAACAAAACTGTATGTTCTGACTGGAATAAAGCAGTAGAACAAATACTTTTATCATGAGAATAAACGAAGAAATACTATTCACATATCAGAGTAGATCCAACTCTTTATTGAATGTGAAGCCACTATTGTTCTCTTCAAGTAGTAGCGTAATATTATCCTCTGTGTGGGACCGTGCTCACCTCCAAATATTTTCAATGTTATGTGAAGTAGAGAAAGTACGAAAATGAAGTAAGTCTAGGGATTGGAAGAAGAGTATTTTACGATAATTTACGCAAAAAACTTTACACGAAGAATAACTTTCCAACAAGGAAGATGTTGACTCCAACAAAAAATTACCTAGTGCTCAGATCCTCACAGGAGGCAAACGATTCTTACACAGAAAAAGCTTTCACGGAATGAAAAAAATGACAGAGAAACCATCTCATGAGAAAACATCAAAGAATACGTTTACGTGGTAAAAAATAATAAACCGGGAATACACATTTTCCCACGGGAGAGAATGCACGCTATAAACAAAATTCGAAAAACTTTGATCACGTAAATTCTTTCTCCCTTCAAGTTAAACGCTCACAACTGCTGGTCATTCCCCAGCCTCCCCTTCACACACCAATCCAGCTCCACACACATAGAAGTCTCCGAACAGGACCAAAGACCGCCACAGCCCAGCACCAAAGACCGCCATAGCCCAGTACCAGAGACCGCCTTAGCCCAGCACCAGAGACCGCCATAGCCCAGCACCAAAAACAGCCGAAGCCCAGCACCAAAGACCGCCGTAGCACAGCACCATAGACCTCCATAGCCCAGCACCAAAGACCGTCATAACCCAGCACCAAAGACTGATATAGCCCAGCAACAAAGACTGAAATAGCCCAGCAACAAAGACCGTTATTGACCAGGGCTAAAGACCGCGATAGCCTAGCAATAAAGACCGCCATAGCCCAGCACCAAAGACAGCCATAACCCAGCACCAAAGACCGCGTTAGCCGAGCAACAAAGACTGCCATAGCCCAGCACCAAAAACCGCCATAGCCGAGCACCATAGATTGCCATAGCCTAGCACCAAAGACTGCCATAGCCGAGCACCAGAGACAGCCATAGCCCAGCACCAAAGACAGCCATAGCCCAGCACCAAAGACTGCCATAGCCGAGCACCAAAGACAGTCATAGCCCAGAACCAAAGACCGTCATAGCCGAGCACCATAGACTGCCATAGCCCAGCACCAAAGACCGCCATAGCCCAGCACCAAAGACCGTAATAGCCGAGCACCGAAGACTGCCATAGCCTAGCAGCAAAGACTGCCATAGGCCAGCACCAAAGACCGCTATAGCCCAGCACCAAAGACTGCCATAACCCAGCTCAATGATGGATTTTTGGAATATTTATCCTTCAAAAACATTAGAGGAAAGACTCCCTCTTTGATCCATTATTGCTGCCTCGGCCCTTTTGATTAGAGCGCAATGAAGCTGGCGGAGGTTTTCGGCCCGGGCGGCGGGCAGGAGAACAGGACAGTACACGTTTGGTGATGGGACGAGGTGAGATGACCACATGGTTTAGGGTACGAATAGCCTTTCTGAGTTCATTTCACCCATTTGCCTTACTAATTGGAATTTTGTTTGTTTTCAAAATTATTTTTTGTGTAAGATCATTATGTTGTCTTTACGTTAAAAATTACATACATAAGAGAGATCGCTATTGTTCTGAGCCTCATCCAGTCACTGACACAGGAACAAGTTGGGCTAAAACAAGTTGGGCTAAAACAAGTTGGGCTAAAACAAGTTGGGCTAAAACAAGTTGGGCTAAAACAAGTTAGGCTAAAACAAGTTAGGCTAAAACAAGTTAGGCTAAAACAAGTTAGGCTAAAACAAGTTAGGCTAAAACAAGTTAGGCTAAAACAAGTTAGGCTAAAACAAGTTAGGCTAAAACAAGTTAGGCTAAAACAAGT
>SDVV010028235.1:0-11987 GCA_016164225.1 Gammarus roeselii | reverse complement strand
AACTACCGCCCCATCGCTCTAACCAGCGTCCTCGGCAAGACCATGGGAAGAATGATAAATACACGCCTCGTCGACTACCTTGATATGCATGCAGGCCTAAACAGCATCCAGTGTGGCAGCCGCAAGCGCCACTCTACGACGGACCACCTTGTAAAACTGGAATCTAACATTAGACAGGCATTTGTTCGAGGAGGACACGTGGTTTCCATTTTTTTTGACGTGGAACAAGCATACGATACTACCTGGAAATGTGGCATCATGAGGGATCTCCACAGCTAAGGGCTGAGTGGCCACTTAACACGTTATATCCACCAATTCCTGCAAAATCGCACCTACAGGGTTGAGGTCGGCGACACCTTATCACCATTCTATCCGCAAGAAATGGGCTTCCCCCAAGGAACGCTTCCTCAATGTCACTCTTTTTATACTCAAGATCGACCAGGTAGCAGACATTCTCCCGCGCGACGTAAGATTGCTTTCATCACTATACGTGAACGACTTACAAACAAGCTACAGGCATCCTAGCCTCTTAACAATCAGGAACTCCAGAAATGTCTAAACCTAGTCGGAAACTGGGCCTCCCTATACGGATTCAGATTCTCGCCCCCCAAAACGAAAAGCATGCACTTTACTCTCGTTCCCGTCGCACACCTCAAACAGCCCTAAAGCTAAACAACACTCCGCTATTATACGAGGAATCAATAAAATTCCTCGGTCTTGTGTGGAACCCTAAACTCACATGGCGACCTCATATTGCAGCCCTTTAGACCCGCTGCAAAAAAAGCAACCGGACTTATCCTCTCTGTAACATACTTGAAATTCGGAGCCGATATGGACACCGGCATGACGTTCTTCAAAACACTAATACGCTCGCGCATTGACTAAGGAGCAATTGTTTACGGTTCAGCAGCCAAACCACCCTAGAACCTCTCTCAATCATAGTAAATAACGCCCTGCGTATCACAACCGGTGCGTTCCGTTCCACACCCATCGAATCCCTGAACGTGCTTGCTAACAAGCTTCCTCTTCCGCTCCAGTGAGAAAAACTCTCACTACAGTACTATTTCAAGACAAGGAGCTACATCAATAGCCCAGCACTCAGTGACGTCACCAACATTCTTGATGAACTCCTCTTTGTGGCTAAGAAGAACATATGCCCACCCTTTTCAATAGTTGACTACCTCAGTGACTGTCTGTACACCGCTTCTCTCCTCGCGTCAGCATCAATAGTTGACTACTTCAGTGACTGTCAGTGGACTGCTTCCCTCCTCACGACAGCATCAATAGTTGACTACCTCAGTGACTGTCTGTGCACTGCTTCCCTCCTTGCGTCAGCATCAATAGTTGACTACCTCAGTGACTGTCAGTGCGCTGCTTCCCTCCACACGTCAGCATCAATAGTTGACTACCTCAGTGACTGTCTGTACACTGCTTCCCTCCTCGCGTCAGCATCAATAGTTGACTACCTCAGTGACTCTGTGCACTGCTTCCCTCCTCACGTCATCATCAATAGTTGACTACCTCAGTGACTGTCTGTACACTGCTTCCCTCCTCGCGTCAGCATCAATAGTTGACTACCTCAGTGACTGTCTGTACACTGCTTCCCTCCTCGCGTCAGCATCAATAGTTGACTACCTCAGTGACTGTCTGTGCACTGCTTCCCTCCTCACGTCATCATCAATAGTTGACTACCTCAGTGACTGTCTGTAAACTGCTTCCCTCCTCGCGTCAGCGTCAATAGTTGACTACCTCAGTGACTGTCAGTGCACTGCTCCTCTCCGCCCGTCAGCATCAATAGTTGACTACCTCAGTGGCTGTCAGTGCACTGCTTCCCTCCTTACGTCAGGGTCAATAGTTGACTACCTCAGTGACTCTGTGCACTGCTTCCCTCCTCACGTCAGCAGCAATAGTTGACTACCTGAGTGACTGTCAGTGCACTGCTTCCCTCCTCACGTCAGCATCAATAGTTGACTACTTCAGTGATAGTGCACTTGTTATAAAATTCTTATTTAGGTTGTTAAAATGAGGTAAAAAGTTGCGAAGGTTCCAAATGATAACAAGTAATTTTATAATATTATTTTGAAATAAGAACGAAGTAACAGGTCAACAGTTCAACTCTCAATCGAGCATGATCAATGATTGTGTTATAAACAAACACAAAGGAACAACTGTAAATGAACAGCAAAAAATAAGTGTATCGAAGAGCAAAAACAGAGAAAAGCGCCCACCCTGTAGGGAGATACAAAATACGTGACATAAATACTGAGTAATTATTACACGCATCCAAGTATGAACGTATACTATTATATATAGCAAAATTATCACACCGAGTGATGGACCGCTGTTCTAATCAGGCTAACCTCCACCCGAGCAGCTCTGCTATAAAAAGTGTGGTCCCATACAATTTACCCCTGCACTCCTCAAATAATGTTGGAGGGCCTTGTTTATGTATCTGAAATGATCCTCCAATAGAAGAACCACTCTAAATTTGTTCCCTCCCTAGTGGCGTGGTGTCCTAATACCTTGACCTTATTGGCAAACATACAATTTAGGCCGTCAACGAATTTTATTGGCTCCTCTCATCTGTCCGTTAATTTGAGTTAACCTGAGCTATGAGAGTGAAACACAGCCCCTCTTTGTTAATGCATCCAGACCACACAATGCTGAATCGTCGAGTTTTACAGTATGCCCAAATGGCACTACACTCGTTAACGTCTCCTGGTCTTGTGATCCTAAATGGTGACCACCTGCTTTTATAAACACACTCTGGAGGGGAATCTAAAAACATGCAAGGCAAGGGATTTTATCGTGTAACATAAGCTATGGTTAACAGGCCTAAGACCTACACTGTTTCTCGGGCAGACACAAAGTCAATCTTTACTTTAATGTTTGGTTAGACATTGTTTCAAATATATGTGCTAGCGGAGGCTGATCATAACACACTGCTTCCCTGCTTCCCTCCTCACGTCAGCAGTAATAGTTGACTACCACAGTGACTGTCAGTGCACTGCTTCCCTCCTCACGTCAGCATCAATAGTTGACGTGAGGAGGAAAGCAGTGCACAGACAGTCCTGAGTTGGTCAACGCAAATACGTTTTCAATTTAACATCAATTACGTGGAATATTCTTTATGAATACGTTTAGTAAATAGTTTACAGGGTTAAAATTCACTATATCTTTAAAGGAAAACAATGATTGACTGTTTGATAATTGGGCTGAGTTCGAGTATGTATGTACATTTTTCAACGCAAATATATCGCACTCAAGGGGACGGTAAAATGTTGAGAACTATTGGACAAACGGGATACGAGATTTTTTCTTATGAAGTTTAAAGCTTGCGACGATATAAACTTTTCCCAACATTTCCTATGGGCAAACGGTTTTTGATGTCACAAACTTTAAATATCAAAAGGCTCATGAAAACCGATCGTCCAATTGTTCTAAAATATTTGCAGTATTATGATGTTGAAACCTTAGGGAGCATGACACGCGCCTTTTGATACCCCCCCCCTTCTACTCTAATTCCAAAACCTCCACGATTACCTTTTCCTCCGCTAAGCTTTATTTAATTTTTACCCTGCGTTTTCCGTTTCTAAGCTTGACGTCAATTCTACCTTGGATCTTCCTATCTAACCATCACCTCCACGTTTATCTTTCCCTCCCCTAAACTTTACGTCTTCTCCGTGTCTCCCTATTGCCTTACCATTTACTGCCCCCTCCTAAGCTTTGCGTCATTTTTACCATGTGTTTCCTCATCCAGCGGTGCTCCTCGACGAAGACTCTGCGTCGGGCACGGAGACTGGTCATCGGCAGTGCAGCAATATCTTGAGCGGTTTGGCCGCCTGCTCCGACCGTGAGGGTGAGCAACGAGCTGTCAAACCCTCCCCCCTGTTATCAAAGCTGCAAACATCTCCCGTCCCTCCCCTAGTGTCCAATGATATATGTGTGGCAAGCCTAACTGAACCTCAATCAACGACAAATCGTATGTTTCATAAATGTTCCTTCCTCTTACAGGGATCACCAGCATCCCTACGACGGAATCTGGTACCACTCCGGTCAATGTACGCGTAAGTTCTCTACGTGGTGCGGCTCCTGACATTGGAAATTGAATGCATGGAATACACGAACGGTTTTATATTAATTCATCTGCTTTCGTCTTAGAACATGAAGCTGTGTATGACAGTTTTACAAATGAATTTAACTGAAGCTGATGGGTAGCTGTAGCCACACAACATGCAGCACTTGACTTGCTATAAAATTGATACGAAATTCAACCCACTACCTCCGCAGATGGCACAAGACCACTCGTCCCCCGCGTTACCTTCGGTGGGTGATTAGCGGGTATCGCCACCATTACCGATTCCGGTGGAGAGCGAGCGTCGCAGACGGTACGAGGCTCGGTCACCAACAGAACTGAGGCCGATGCTCACTCGAGGTAAGGGCCTTCATCCTCGTCCTGCCTCTGTTTTCCTGTTGTATTGTGTATGCATATCTATCTACCTGTTGTTTTGTCTCGTTTAGCTCCGTGAATTTTTACAATCGATATGAATGGCACCCAAACAACAACACGTAAGGTAAGCTTAAGCTGTGCTGTGGAACGTTTGGAACAGTAAACCTTGCTACTGGCTATTTGTAATCATCTCTACCAACTAGGGATTTGAGTGCTGAAATGAACGACATTAAAAAAAACACGTTGTTTATTCTAAATAAAAAGAGGTTAAAAACTTTTTTCCATTTTTGCAATTTTAATTGAATAATTCAAATAATTGCATGAGGTGTTGATTGGAATTCTTATTTATGGTCACTGCTGCTTTATAACTATTTAGTCAACATAGCGGTACAGTCAGGCGGCTCAGGCCCAGTACCACAGATACTGGAAGGGGGGTGGCCGACGGCAAGGCGCACCTCACACTCATACGCTCACACTCACACAACTTAGCCCTTTTGTGCCAAAGGGTCCTACCGGTAGCCCCTCAACTTACACTCTGGGTTCCGAGTGCGTCCGAGGAACCGTCGTCAGCAGCAGAGAAGCCCGACAGTTTTCACTGGTTTACCCCCGCCGCGTCATAATGGCGTGGCCCCTCCACCCACGACCATCCCGACAGCGGGATGCCAAGGGCGGGAAAGCTCATCAGAGCCGCGTCAAAATCAACCATTCACAACCTTTCTCCACTCACGCCTGTTCATTGCACGCTCTCTCGCCACCACCACATTCATGTCTCTCTTTCTCAACGCCTGCTTCTGACCATCCATCCACCCAAACATCGGTCTACCTCTAGGCCTGCGACTACTCGCTTCAGCATTCATCACCCTTTTCACCAATCTCCCTTCATCCATCCTCTCCATGTGTCCGAACCATCTCAGTACACGCGAATCCACTCTGTTCTCCAACTTCTTCACCATCCCTGTTCTGATTCGAACCACGTCGTTGGTGATCCAGTCTCTCAGCGACCCCAGCCATGTTCCTCAAACACTTCATCTCGAAAACGTTCAACCTTCTTCTCTCCTCTGCTCTCACCCCCCAAGCCTCAGCTCCGTAGAGTACAGTTGGGACAAACACCCTCATACAGCCCTCTCTTTGCTTCCATCCCCAACGTCCTACAGCTCATTACAGTCTTCAGTGCACCCAACCCTTTCATCCCTCCTTCACTTGCGCCTTCACTTCAGTTTCCACTGGTTCAGTTTTCTCCACACGGGAGCCCAGATACTTGAAACACTGAACTTCCTCCAAGAGCTCTCCAATCATGAAAAAATAAAAGAGGAAAAAACACGTTATTTTACATCTCTACTACCTACTGAGCACGATTCTACTGCTGCTGTTTGTTCAATTCCTCGTTCTTGATGCGGTTCTTGATCAAAACCTACTTTAGTTGCGCGGCTTGTTTAGCCGAGACAATTTCTGGAAGCAGCAAGGGTGAATCTTGGGTGGGTGATTTCTACAGATATCGATACAGACACTAGGCTGCATTCCCCAGAATGGGGGGTGGCCGACAGCATGGCGCACCTCACACTCTCATACGCTCACATTCACACAATTCGGCTCTTTCGTGCTAAAGGGTCCGGCCGGTACCCCCTCAACATACACTCTGGGTTACGAGTGCAGTCCGAGGATCCGTCGTCAGCAGCATGGCCCGACAGTTTTCTCTGGTTTATCCCCGCCGCGTCATAATATCCGGGCCCCCCTACCCACGACTATCCCGACAGCGGGATGCCAAGGGCGGGAAAGCCCATCAGAGCAGCATCAAAAATCAACCATTCTCCACTCACGCCTGTTCGTTGCACGCTCTCTCGCCACTTCTACAGTCATGTCTCTCATTCCCAACGCCTGCATCACACTATCCATCCACCCAATTTTTGGTCGACCACTCGCCTCCGCATTCATCACCCTTTTCACCAATCTCCCTTCATCCATTCTCTCCATGTGCCCGAATTATTTCAGAACACGCGAATCCACTGTCTTCCAGTTCTTCACCATCCCTGTTCTGATTTGAACGACATAGTTGGTGATCCGGTCTCTCAGGGTTACTCCAGTCATGCTCCTCAAACATTTCGTCTCGAAAACATTCAACCTTTTCTTCTCTGCTCTCACTCCAGAGTCGCAGCTCTCTCTTTGCTTCCATACCCAACGTCCTATTGCTCATTACACTCATAAATGATCCCTACACTTAACACCCCTCCTTCACTCGCGCCTTCACTTCAGTTGCCACTAGTTTAGTAATCTCCACATGGGAGCCCATATACCTAAAAATCTGAACTTCCTCCAAGAACTCTCCATTTAGGGTGACACTAACTTTGCTTGCATCGACAGTCCTCGAGCATCTTATTACTTAACTTTTACCCACGTTCACGCGAAGCTTCCTCCTCTCACACACTCTACCAAAGTCAGACACTAGCCTACATATTCTCCTTTGAATTCGCAACCAGGGCCGTATCATCAGCAAATAGCAACTGGCTTAACTGCCAACTCCGCCCATGCGCTTCCAACAGTTCCAAGCCACGACCCAGCACACTTGCGTTCACCTCTCTGACCACTCCATCCATATAGAGGTTGAACAGCCAGGGAGACATCACGCAGCCTTGTCTCAGTCCCATTTTCATTGTAAACCAATCACTCGCCTCGCTTTTCACTCTGACACATGTTCGGCTGCCAGAATTGAAACTCTGCACCGCTTTCAACAGATGTCCGCCCACTCCATAGAAACGCAACATCCTGCACAGCGCTTCCCTGTCAATCCTGTCGTATGCCTTTTCCAGATCCATGAAGGCCCAGAACACTTCCTTTCCTTTGGCAAGGTACTTCACACAGACCTGTCTTACTGCGAAAATCGGATCGGTACATCCTCTACCACTCCTAAAGCCACACTGTTCCTCTCCAATTGCGCTGTCCGTACAGTCTCTAATCCTTTTGATCAGCACTCTCCCAGTACAACTTACCAACCACACATAACAGACTGATACCTGTCGAGTTCCAGCATTCATTTTTATCTCCTTTGCCCTTATATAGCGGCACAATGCAGGCACTGCGCCACTCAATCGGTACCACGCCTGCCACAAAACACAAGTTCAGTAACCTCACCAACCATTCGACAATCGTTACTCCAACCTTCTTCAGGCACTCGGTCGCAACGTCATCGGAACCAGGGGCTTTCCCTGCTTTCATCACGTCCACCGCCTCCTGCACCTCTTCCCTGGTAATGTCCGCCACAAGTCTTTCTCCTAAAACTGGCATCCGAGCACCACCACCCACAGCTGCAATGTCAGCCTTTCTGTCATCCTCGACATTCAACAACTCATCAAAATACTCGGCCCACCTCTTACGTACATCACCACTTGCCAACAACAACTGACCATTTTCATCTTTCACCACTTCCTCTTTTCCGGTCTCTCCCTTTCTCACCCTCTTCACTTCTTTCCAGAATATTATTTTTTTCTCCTCAAAATTCTGACAAAACCGTCTGCCACACCAGGCATCAGCGTCCGTTATGGCTCTTCTCACCAACCGCTTCACCTCGCTTCTGCTCTAATTGTAGTTTCCATAAGCCAACACCGACTTTACAACCTTTCCTTTTGCACTCGCCCCCACGGCGCGCACCACACACCTTCGCACACCTTAGCAACGCATCCCTTAACGCCTCCCATTCTTTCTCCACATCTCTCAGGTCCTGTCTTCTCACGTTGTTATATTCTTCCCTCAACGCCTGCTGGAACTCCTCGGCTCTAATCACATCCAGTCCACTCACTTTCACTACCTCTCTTCCTCCTCTCACTCGTTTGTTGCCCTCTCACTTCTGCTCGACTCTTGATCTACCTTCCACCAGCAGATGGTCAGACACTTCTCCACCCTCCCCTCTCAACACCCGCTCATCCAACAGCCTCCCCACCACTCTCCTCGATATCAGCACAAAATCCATCAGTGCTCTCTCCACCACTGCACCATGGGTCATCCTTACCCATGTGTACTTGTGGATAGCTCGCTATTTGAACAAACTGTTCCCGACTACTAGTTCCTGCTCCATACACAGACATATCAGGTTTTCTTCACTGTCATACCTACCGGGAACGCTATACCTTCCTATCAAATTCTCCACCACCACATCTCCAACTCTCGCATTAAGGTCGCCCAGTTCAACTACATTGAAATGACCTCCTAAACTCACAATACACTCACTCAGGTCAGTCCAGAACTGTTCCCTCTCCTCTCCACTCCTTTCGCTGCCAGGTCCGTAAGCTCTCACAAATACACATCTTTGTACGCCTAACTTAACTTTCACCCACATCAATCTTGAGGGCACCTCCTTATACTCGGTAACGCTACTAGTCAACCAATCACTAAATATCAAAACCACACCTTCTCGTGCCCAACCTTTCTCCACACCAGACTTTCTTCCACTCACAACACCAAACTCACATTCGCCCTTACCTTTCAATTTATTCTCACTCAGCGCCACCACGTCAAACTTCCTCCTCACAAACATCTCACCAATCTCCCTCCTTTTACATCATTTGTGCTACAGCCACGCACATTCAGCGACCCTAACAATAGGGTTCGGAGTTGGTGAGCCTCCCTTCTCCCCGCTCGTCTTGCCGTCTTTGAGGAAGGGTTTCACAGAGAACTGGAATCCTAGCCCCTTTGCTCCGCCACTTTTAGTCGCCTTATACGACACGCAGGGGTTACGGTAGCACGATTCTACTTCCGACTACGGGGCGCTCCTTTCAGTCGCTTTCGACGACACGCGGTGGATACGGCAGCAAGATTCTAACGCCTCGACCACAGGGCTGGAAGCAGCAAAATGTATTGAAAATGTGGACCCCGTATTTTGATGAATTGTTGAATGTCGAGGATGTCAGAAAGGCTGACATTGCTGCTGTGGGTGGTGGTGTGCGGATGCCGATTTTTGGAGAGACTTGTTGTGGACATTACTGGGGAAGAGGTGCAGGAGGCGGTGGAGGTGATTGAAGCGAGAAAAGCCCCTGGTTTGGATGGCGTTGCGACTGAGTGCCTGTAAACGGTGGAATAACGTTTGTCGAATGGTTGGTGGCGGGCGTGGTACCGATTGATTGGCGCAGTGCCTCCATTGTCCCACTGTATAAGGGCAAAGGAGATAAAAATGGATGCAGCAACTTAAGAGGTATCAGTTTGCTGCGGGTGGTCGGTAAGTTGAATGGGAGAGAGCCGATCAAAAAGCTTAGAGAATGTATGGATTGCACAAATGGAGAGGAACAGTGTGGCTTCAAGAGTGGTAAATGGTGTGCCGATCAGATTTGTGCAGTGGGACAGGTCTGTGAGAAGTACCTTGCAAAGGGAAAGGATGTGTTTTGGGCCTTCATGGATTTGGAAAAGTCATACGACAGGATTGACATGAAAGCGCTGTGGAGGGTGTTTCGTTTGTATGGAGTGGGCGGAAATCTGTTGAAAGGAATGCTGAGTTTCTATGTTGGAGGAATTTCCACTGTTTGCTTTACCACGTTTTAATGATCGTTTCAGAGAACCCCCTATATAGTACAGGCTGGTCCCTAGCTTATGTTGGGACCTTAAACCGCACGTTTGTTTGCACTGCTTATATAAATTTAAATTAACGTAAGGTAAACTCGGTAAAGCCGGTCAAAAGGCCTCCAAAGTCAACTCCCTGGCTCCTGTCGCGAACCAGGGGACCGATGGGAGTCGAAACAAACTCCATTCAGGAGGGACCAGCATCCCCTCCAGAGCACCGAAGACCAAGATTCCAACGGTCTAGAACATCAGCCTTGCCAAGATGACCAGCAGCACCTCGGCGGTCGACGACCGGAGGGACGGCCGCATCTACGACTTGACCGAGAACGTCCAGAAAATACTGAATCTGCTAAGCCAAGCGACAGGCCTCTGAGCGAGAGGCGGAAGTTTTCGCCGCAGAACCTAACACAATTAACAACCGTCCAACGAGACTTGAGGGTCATGTCAAGACCTTTTCCCTCCATATCCACGAACTAGTAAAAAACCAACCAACTAAAGAACACGCAACTTACTCAAGTACCTTCACCTCTACGTCTGACAACAACTTCGACAACTCTTCACCTCACCAAAATCCCAACCGAGCTCCAAGGACTGCAATGAGGAAGCGATGAACGCCATTCAATGAACACAACTTGTTCAACAATAGTCCTACCTTTCCAGAACACCTGAAGATCACGTTCGACGTCAACGACCGACCGGATATTTGTCCATACACTCGGCGAAAAGAGCTAGGCTCTTCCACTGACCGCCCAGTCTTGAGCGTCGCCACCAGCAGCGACGAAGGCTTTGCCATCAGAGTAGACACAAAACTTCAGAATGACACGATTCTCTCCAGAAACAGACTCTGGGGAAAGCCATGCAAAATAGAGCCACACCCGACTTTCTCTACAAGTTCAGGTTTGATCTACGTTGAGGATATCCCGAAGGAGGAAATCGAGGAGTACATCACTGGACTCGTTCAATACGAGGACTGCGTAGTCGAAGCAAAGGTCGCACCGAAGATCACACCAAGAAGAAAGACTACCACAGCCTTAGTACTGAAATTCAACTGCCCTACTCCACCAAAATACCTGGACATTCCCTTCTACGCCCCGAAAACCAAAGGTTACACCATCCGATGCTATGGTATGAATGCCAGAAATACGAACACACAAGAGGAAACTGTAACGGTAAGCAAATATGCTCATACTGCTCCCAGGACGGGAAGATCCCCAGTCATGCCAATCCGAAGAACATCACAGTTTTTATTGCAAAGTAGACGGACACTCCACCGGACACAGGGACTGCCCAGAGGAGGAGAGGGAGAGAGCGATCTTCCAATACCAGATAGATCACGGGGTCGGGCGATGAGAGTCTGTAGTCTCGATGCGCTCTTCTCAAAAGGACTCTCCTACCCGGAAGAGATGATCTGCACCATTTCCCGCCCACTTCATCATAACGTTCAACGAAAGTGGTGCAAACAAAGTTTCCTTTTCAGTCAACCCAGTTATAATGATAAAGTCACTCACCGAACAACTAGGAGGAAAACAGAAATAATACAACGGCAGGGAAAGAAATATCTGGCTTCCGTCACAGAACATGAGCAAAGTACAGATACAGACACTAGGCCGCATCCCCCAGAAAGAGGGGTGGCCGACGGCAAGGCGCACCTCACACCCTCACACGCTCACGTTCACACAACTTAGCCCTTTTGTGCTAGAGGGTCCGGCCGGTAGCCCCTCAACTTACACTCTGGGTCCCGAATGCACCTAGGAACCGTCGTCAGCAGCAGGGCCCGACAGTTTTCACTGGTTTACCCCCGCCGCGTCATAATGGCCGGACCCCCCACCCACGACCATCCCGACAGCGGGATGCCAAGGGCGGGAAAGCACATCAGAGCAGCGTCAAAATCAACCATTCACAACCATTCTCCACTCACGCCTGTTCATTGCACGCTCTCTCGCCACCTCCACATTCATGTCTCTTTTCCCAACGCCTGCTTCAGACCATCCATCCA
>SDVV010028234.1:0-11987 GCA_016164225.1 Gammarus roeselii | reverse complement strand
TGAGGCTGAGGGTCGGTGAGGCTGAGGGTCGGTGAGGCTGAGGGTCGGTGCGGCTGAGGGACAGTGAGGCTGAGGGTCGGTGAAGCTGAGGGTCGGTGAGGCCGAGGGACGGTATGCCTATCGTCATCAGTCGAGCGGGCTGTTCTTGGTACTGGTGCTATAAGTGAGAAGGAGAAGAGGAATAAATGATGACTCAAGCATTAGGCGTGGGCAGGAGAAGACCGGCTGTATTCCACTAATGCGAGACTTCTAATAACTGTGGCTGTGCTTTTTGTTTGGTTTGGAGGAGCCACGATCAATAATGATATATGAACGGGTAGGACGATATCAGTGGCGGTTTATGGGACGACTGGTTTGGAGGAGCCATGATCAATAATTATATATGGACGGTCAGACGATATCATTGGCGATTAATGGGACGACTGGCTTGGAGTAGCCACGATCAATAATTATATATGGACGGGTAGGACGATATCACTGGCGGTTTATGGGACGACTGGTTTGGAGGAGCCATGATCAATAATGATATATAGACGGCCAGACGATATCATTGGCGATTAATGGGACGACTGGCTTGGAGGAGCCACGATCAATAATAATATATGGACGGGTAGGACGATATCATTGACGGTTTATGGGACGACTGGTTTGGAGGAGCCACGATCAATAATGATATATAGACGGGTCAGATGATATCATTGGCGGTTAATGGAACGACTGGTTTGGAGGAGCCACGATCAATAATGATATATGGCGGGTCAGACGATATCATTGGCGGTTAATGGGACGACTGGTTTGGAGGAGCCACGATCAATAATGATATATGGCGGGTCAGACGATATCATTGGCGGTTAATGGTGTAATGTAGTTGGGGGAATTTCAAGATTCTAGACTCCTTTTGTAATTTAGCTAGCCTCTATTTCAATGTCTCTATGCGGATTCCTTCAGTTCCAGCCATCGCTGTATGGTGTGTATTTACATCACTACACCTCGAGGAAGGCACTTGGCAGGATGATTATGGCCTTTCGCCTTGCTCACGAGCCCCACGACTGCCTCAGAGTATCGGGCTCACAAGAGGGCAATTGGTGTTTCTTGATTCATATTTTACGTGTAATTGAAGGGAGATGGAATATTCTTCTCGCGTAAATCTAACACGGGTGTCAGTACTAACTGTGGGAAACATTTCTAATACCCTGCCAACTAAGACATCCCATTGCAAACCTATGCGTGTATTTGATTTGTAAAGGAAGTCTGGTCGTCATCGGTTGGGCATTCCTGAGATGGGGAAGGTAGAAACCCCCACTCCCTCGATCTCCGGTCTGTCAGCCGCTGTGTCCGATTTCCTTCCTCTCGAATCATACTAGACATGTAAATAAATAAGATGGAAGTAATACAAGTCAATGAGAATGAAGTAATGCAAATAAGTAACGTTCAAGGTAAATCTCTACGTATGAGATAATAAAGATAATCATAGAACAGAAGCTAAATATAATCTTTCGAGTGGAAGCGTTAAACCATGGTCGGAGCAATGTAAGGGAGTAGGCCTGCACCAAGAGGCCGCTAGATGGCGGGTTACCGCCAAGTTGGTTCCCCTAATCTGAGGGAGCTGGTTGTGATCTACCGTGTGTAACGAACGCACGTGTTTCCCACCCTCCGGCCAAGTGGATAATGCTCCCAAATACCAGCAATGTGACGCTAAGTTTTAGATTAAGACTTAACGGCTAGAGTACCTCATAGGATGACGCAGTGATAGCTGTAGACTAACTTACCATGAGGATAGGGAATTAAGGTAGTTTAGTTATAGAAAATAGAGACCCGGATGACAGCCACAGTGACGAATTTTCAGACCACCAAGATGGCCGCGCTCACTTAACCATAAAATAAGGTAAATGTCATAGAATAATACAAATACACAAAAAATAAGTACAGTCTGGATTCTGTGGTTCATGTTTTGATCGATCTGATCGATGGGGGAAAATAAATGTAATGAAGGTATATCAAAAGGGTCGGGTAAAAATAAAGTGCTAAAATAAATTCCGACGACACTAATAATAGGCAATCACCTGATAATTTTTCTTCACGCGGAAGACGATAGATTTCTGTACATATTCGTATTGCTTAAAGCCGCGGCGATAGCTTGTCGCATTTTCGTTCCTAATTTAATCTATATCTTGTTTACTGTAAGTGTAGGATTGTTGTCGTTGTACAGAACGACTCTGCCGTCGTGGTAACTAGTTTCATATTTATACGTGATGTACTTTGATTGTAAAATGCAGATTTGTCCGAGTTGGAAAACACTTATCAGTATGAAGCTACCCTAGCTTCGTGGCCTAGGCCGGCCCAACGGTCTACTATCCTGTTCGCCTGGCTGGAGTGGGCAAAACACTCCTGGCAGGCACCAGGCAATGAGCAGGGAAGCGCCTCACCGAAAACAACTGGGATTGTCTTGCGAGTCGGGCGAGGCAGCCCCGCGTCCGCAAGGATAGTGTTGTGATGTAGGGGCCAAATCGGCGCGCATTAGGGGATTGTCAGAAGCGGCCAATTGCTAGGCGTCTCCTCGTCATCTCCTCTGCATATCCTAGTCATCTCCAGTTGTCATGCATCTCCCCGTCATCTCCTTCGTTTTCCTCCCTCGTGCAGAAGAGGACAGTGGTCCTGCATCTCCGGCGGTCCTGCATCTCCAGTTGTACCGCATCTTTTCTGCATCTGCAGTTGTCAGGCGTCCCCTCTTCAGGTCCTGCGTAGTTATCCCTCTTGCAGAAGAGGCCAGTTTCCCCGCATCACCTCTTCAGCTTCTGCGTAGGCGTCCGAGCCCGTGAGCCGTCGCCGAACGGTGTTAAATGACATTCGTAAATCAGCTGTGCTGCCAAGTTACGACCTGCGCTGTCGTGGGATTCGAGTGGGGCGAAACGGAGGGTCGATAGGTGTGAGTACCCTTGTTGGCTGCACAGCTTCATCTCGATATCTTGTAAGGTTTTCCGGGTGATTGTGTCAGCCCGATGCAGTGCTGTGTGGGAAGCACGTATCAATTTCATTTGTGGTTAATTAGGTTCAAAATCTCCCGTACCTTTGTTTAATGAGTGGCTAAATATATTATAAACCAGAATCTCGTGTCTTTATCCATGCAAGTCAATTCATTAATAATCCTATGTGTCTTTCCTGTCTTCTTGTTCCGCCTTGACCCTCCTCCACTATCACTATCCCTATATTCTTCAATCATCTTCAATCTGCATTTTCTTACAATAAGACGACTGGGTTGAAGGAGTAACGCGAAGTGCTATTATAATCACCAAGAGAAATGTAACCTTATTTGAAATTGTGTATCTCAATTATAATGAAGATAGCGAAAAGGGATTGATGTTGCGGTACTGAAATCGTGTTCAATGGTTTTAGATAAGTGGTAGCATTTATGGAGATGTGGCGCTTTCCCAGAGCAACAAATATCAAATCATATCAAAATGAGCTTAAAAGTTCGTTATGATGACCAATCTCATGACGTCATCAATCACGCAGACATAAACCAGGTGTTACAGCCACATTTTTTTAAGCTATCTTCCAACTGATTACTTGATTCATGAAGTTAGTATAATTTATGTCTCGTCATCTCAAACGAGTAATGTCTTCACAAGTTCGTGCATTAATAAAACTTCGTGTCAAGTGGTTCTCTTGACAGTGCATTATCTTTTGCCTTTCTCTTAATCTTGCAACATCACACAACCTTCCTACATCAAACCAACATCACACCCCCTTTCAACATCCCACCAACATCACAATACCTTTCAACAACCCATCCACATCACACAACCTTTCTACATCAAGTCAACATCACTTCACCTTTCAACATCCCATCAACATCACAATACCTTACAACAACCCATCCACATCACACAACCTTTCAACATCACAGCAACACCGCACCATCTTTAAACATCCCACCAACATCACAGCACCTTTCAACACCCCACCACCTTTCAACACCCCACCACCTTTCCACATCCCACCAACATCGCAGCACCTTTCAACACACCACCCCATTTCATCATCCCACCAGCATCACAGCACCTTTCAACACATCACCACCTTTCAACTTCCCACCAACATCGCACCACCTTTCTATATCAAGGACTGCAAGCATCCAAACACGGTACAGAAGGCTCCAGGCGATGACATCCTGATTCAAAGATGCGACAGTCCTGTTCGCTGGTCGTCGAACGACCAACGAACATGCCAAACCACAGACAATCGTCTTCGTTGGTTGGCGTTAACGACTAAATATAAAACACAATAAAATTTTGATTTTAAAAAGAGAAACAAATGGAGAGCGTTTTTAAATCAAGATTGACTTCAGAGCAAATACGACTTAGTAAACAAGCACAGCGGACCAAAGTTCAGGAGTTACTTCGCATAAAATACATGGCCGAGTGTAACAATTTTTTCCCGTACTGCCGCATAACGGATCAAAGTAACAAAACATGTGCGTAGTACGCTATCATCAATGACGATTATCAATGCGTAGTACGCTATCATCAACGACAATGGTCAATGCGTAGTACGCTATCATCAACGACAATGATCAATGCGTAGTACGCTATCATCAACGACAATGGTCAATGTGTAGTACGCTATCATCAACGACAATGGTCAATGCGTAGTACGCTATCATCAACGACAATGGTCAATGCGTAGTACGCTATCATCAACGACAATGGTCAATGCGTAGTACGCTATCATCAACGACAATGGTCAATGCGTAGTACGCTATCATCAACGACAATGATCAATCCCCATTGAGGTCCACAAAAGAACGTTCGATGAGTTCTGGAGATTTGTGATAGAGTTAATGATTCAATTGTTAGATTTCGTTGATCTAATGACTTTAAATATATGAAACAGTGATCCTTCCCTCCTTCGCAGGATCAGTAGTCTTGGTATGTATCAGCAAGGAAGTTTAGGACAAGAAACTTCATTTCTGAAGCTGCTAAACAGGCATGAAAGGAATCGATATTAATGACTCAGAACGTACTGTATTCAGATATTAATTCATAATTCAATCGTAAAGCCTGCCTGGCATTCAATGGTAGCGTGCACCTAAGCAGGTTTTGTTATTCTTTAACGTTCGCTAAGATATCTTGGTGACATTGAAAGGATTAAAATGGTGCAGTAAAGCTATAGGAGCAATTAGCCTCATAGAGGTCGTTGTTTGGACTCGAAGCCGCTTCTTCCCATGCACTCCAGAGCTTCTGCCGTACCACTCCACCAGTTGACACAGTTGCCAAGAGGCTCGGGCAGTTGATAATGATCACATGGTGTGTTGGGGCAGGCAGGCCCATCACCTGACCAGTGCAGATGGTCAGCATGCACCGATGCCTATGATCAGCATGCACCTACTATGTTTATTTGCTACAACAAATCTCACACTCTTGTTTCGTTGACAGTCCCACGGTACGCCGTTCCCATTGCTCCCTAAAGCTGCAATTGTCGCTATTCGATTTATAAGAACACTGGACTTCCATAATAAACCCTCAATGCTAATACTAACGTAGTCATGTAAGCTGGTTCCCCCCGATCAGGCGGCGAGTGACTTCCATGTCTGTCGGGGGACAATTGCTTAGCAGAGGTTCATGTTTATTGAGAGAAATACCAGTAAAAGCGGAGGACTTTAATTTCTACCGTTGCTTAGCTAAAATTCAAGTTTGTTGAGGGGAATCCGACCCTGACGTATATTGTATTTGTGCCGCTTGTTAAACCGTAGACTGCTGACGTCTCACGTGACTTGGTGAGCTTATTACACGAAGAGAAGTGACAGGGCACATAACGTACGAGTCTACGCCCAACACGTAGATGATCGACACGAGTACAAACATTACGTAGTAATCGATGTGTAATTTTATTAAAGTAGTGATCCATGCGTGTTGAGTAGTGATATTTAATTATAGTCAAAGGGAACTTTTATTATTTGCGACCCCCCTGCCTTGAATCCGTCCGTGGCGGCCGACAAGATGAATGCTGTACACGCTCTAGTGGCGGCCAAATATTTAGTATTTGTTCTTTCTCGTGTAGTGTCTTTATTTTGGCTTTCAATAACTTCTCGGAAACGGACTTAGAACAAAGAGGAAAATGAATAATAACTCTAGTTGGCTTCGAGAGTCCTTTTTGACACGCTGACAAGCAGAGGGATCTGAAAAATGCCGATATCTGTCGTATGAATTACGAGTGGTGTTACCTTACGCGTTCAAAATCTAGTGCTTTACAGGTTATAGTAAAGTGGCTCAATGAAAAATTACAGCTAATATCACTGAAAAAAATGAATACGAATGAAATTGTTATGTGTGTTCAAGTTAAATGGAATACAGAAAAACTGCGAAACGAAATTGCACTTGAAAAATATCTCAAACGCAGAACAAAATGAAGCATCACTAGGTTAGAATTATTTTGAATTCGAAATCAAAGGGTCAAACGAGAAGTCAGGAAGGCAAAAATTAAATACCATCATGAGAAACTAGAACAGTGCAAAACCAATCAAAAAGAAACGTGGAATGTACTAAAAATAATTGTTCCCTACAAAAAAAATCACGTCACCTACCTATCCGAATACTCAAGCAGCTTCAGAAAAGTTTAACAACTACTTCGCTGGAGTTGGGAAACAGGGTTTTGAATAGGTAACCCAGGTAGCTTATCAAGGATTACAGAGCGGCGCAACAGATACATGGAGTCAAAAAGTTTTCGATGGAGGCAGCGACCAAGAATCAAACGTCAAATGGAAACCAATGCAAATATCGCAACACGAAGTAAAACGAGCTTTATTTGCCTTGAGCAACATAAATTCAACAGGAATAGATGGTTTAGCCCTACAATATCTGAAATTCAGCTTTTTAGTTACTTTGCCTTATATCAGCACAGTTATTAACACCTCCACAGCAAGTGAACCTTTCCAGAGATCTGGAAGCATGCAATCATCAAAGCAATTCATAAATCTGGGGACAAGAATGAACCATCCAACTTTAGACCGGTCAGTCTTCTGCCTGTCCTATCCAAGATTCTAGAAAAGGTAATATCTATCCAATTGATTGATTATCTGGAATCAAACGAGCTGTTGAATGACTGCCAATATGCTTATCGGCGAAAATTGTCAACAGAAGACGCACTTATGAGCATCACTGAAGATCTGTACAAAAACTTTGATGAGAGGCAGACATCTCTGCCGGTATTGCTATACTTATCGAAAGCATTCGACAGTGTAAGCCATACAATTCTTTTTGACAAGCTCCGCAACATCGTAATAGACCATACATGGTTCGAAAGTTATGTGATGAATTGGCAACAATCGGTTAAACTTGATAACGCAACTATGTCAAATTCGGCCACAGTTGCCTTTGGGGTCCCTCAAGGTTCGATACTTGGCCCTTTGTTGTTCCTGGTTTTTGTAAATGACATCGACTGCAAAAAATCAAGCGAAAATGGTAATGTACGCCGATGATGTTCAAATATTGCTTTCACAAAGACCGTCAGATCTGAATGCGCTGAAAGACGACGCTGAAACAGCCGTAACTAATCTAAAATCTTGGGATGATAAAAATGGAATCAAACTCAACTCTGAAAAAACAAAATGCATCTTGTTCGGCTCGAACTCAAAAAGAAAAAGAGTTCCAATAAATTTCTCTATCGCGATAGGCAAATCTGACATTCCTGTTGAAGATAAAGTTATAAGTCTGGGAGTATGGTTTGATCCCGATCTTTCCTTCAAACACCACGTAACGTCTCTGTGTTCCAAGTTGAATGAAACACTTTTGTTCCTAAACTCTGCAAAAAAAGAATTGGACTTCAAATCAAGATTACTGATAGTCCACGCTTTAGTATTTTCTCACATTAACTACTGTCTTTCAATTTGAGGGAAATGCACCACAACTCATAGAGAGAAAGTGCAACGTGGTATAAATTTTGCGGCAAGAATAACATGCGATGGTAGCCACATGAAACTAGACCACGTAAGTCCTCTCATCGAAAAATTACAGTGGCTCAATATTGACAACAAACTGGCACTCCATGAGTCGATCAGAATTCATAAAGATCTTCTAGAAAAACATTCACTCATTTATTCTCGAGGTGAAAAGAACAATCGATTCACAAGAAATATTGATACTCTGCACGTTGAACACAGGAAACAGAAACTGCCTGTCGAGCTTTTTCGATCACTGGACCAAAATCCTGGAACAACCTCCTAACAAGCCTCAAGAATCTTGAATCCAACACGTCCTTCAAGAAAAGGCTTAATGAACATCTATTGGCCGATCAATTCAAAACCGTAACTTTGTCCACAAACACAAGCTAAATGCATAACACCAGTAACCAGAAAATGCATTCTGTTCTTGAGTATGTCCGAATCCACCAAATCCGAATCTCAACATTGAGACACCATCTAATCGTTTTGACTCTGACGATACATATGTTTCCTTTGTTGCTTCCGATCACAATTATATTTGGTAATTACCATAAGTGTTAACTAGGGTTTCGTCTATTTCTATGTTATAAATGTTCTGTTCGTTTTAGTATAATCAGAATACAAACTCAGTTTTTTCGAGGAACGATAGGCAGCTTCTAACTTTGACAAAGGTTAACTCGATTTTAATATCATCCATTGAACTGGTTCTAACAATAACCGTACCATTTTTGATGCTACAATCATTGCCTTATAAGGTAATATTCTACCTTGTCTTCTATAACGGAAGTATATTCATCCGACTTGTGTACTCCAGCATTGGATTATTCTGATCCATTGATACCTTGCTGTTTGGTTATTATATCTCCACACTAACCACAATTGCCCCTGCCAATTAACCTCGGTGTTAACTAACGTCTCATCTATTTCAATGTCTCAAACTTTTTAAAGTGTGCTCTGTCTGTCGATGAATAATATGTAGCCGCTCTCTCTCACAAAAGTAAATTCTATACAAATATAAATAAAATAATGAAATTTACCAATTACCGTACCAGTTTTATGTTGCAATCGCCTTAATAAAAGGTAACATAGATCTCTATTCTTCTCATGGAGAAGTCGGTCCATCTGAGTTTTGTACTACCCATCTGAAATATACTGATTGTCGTCCATATATGTACGTAGGTATGTACGCGTATATGTGTGTATTTGTATGTGTACATGTATATGTATTTGTATATACATCTGCGTGCATTTTTATGTGTATTTGTATGAATATATAGGTGTTGGCATATATTTAATGGTATATTGTGTATTCCATTCGGTTCCATGTAGGACAAGCCAGCCGCCTACTAGAGATGAGCTGCGATGTATTAATTAATTTTGGACTTATCAATCCCATGCCATGAGTTTCTCACTTAAAAATATATCACATAGTGTGAAAACTGTTTTGCAACACGAAGTAGCTCCAAATCGGCCGCCGACAGGAGATGTGCTGTCACAAATTCATTTTTATTTCTCGCTTTGCTAGTTCAACTACAGCAGTTTAAAAAATAAGTTTGATGTGGTAGACCTAAGTATTGAAAACCCATTGCTAGACGATGGAAATAAACGATTCAATTATAATCTGGTTAATAATATAACAGATGAGTCCACGAACACGTCGCTTACCCATGCTAATTAGTTCGGTCACCCACAAAAGCAACGCGAACTCAATTTTCTTTGTTCCAGATCGCTGGCTTGCTGTTCTGAAGCCTAATTAATCATCTCACTTAATTAGGTCACTAGAAAAGAATGCCTCACTAACCCAATTACAGAGTAGAAGGATTGTGTCCTGTTACCAGGCGCTTTCTCAAATTTTAACATCTATAGATTCTGTTTAATAGATTTATAATTTCTCAAATTTGTAATAAACTGTAAAATCTCAAACAATATGCGTTGGCTTAGAGTGAAAATTATGTTTCGAGCGAATATTGTTTCCTGAGATAATGAATGATTTGCTGGTCTGTTTGTGTGGTCTGGGCGTTGGACGCACTCGGCCGCCGACACCGTCGTCGACAGCAGCTGCTGGCCGACCTACGCCTCTATGCCAGTCACAGTGGGGAGGAGGGGTCAGGCAAATGCCGTGTCCTGGGGAGATGTAGGGGAGGGGTTGGGGGAGGTGCATAGGAAGGTGCTGTCCACCCTCATCAGAGCCAGCTGGTCAGGGACGGGTAGGAAGGTTCTATCCACCCTCATCAGAGCCAGCTGGTCAGGGACGGGTAGGAAGGTTCTATCCACCCTCATCAGAGCCAGCTGGTCAGAAAAGGGGAGGAAGGTTCTGTCCAGCCGCATCACAGCCTTCCGGTCAGGGACGGGTAGGATGGTTCTATCCACCCTCATCAGAGCCTGCTGGTCAGGGACGGGTAGGATGGTTCCATAGAAGAATGTCTGAGTAAAAGAGCAATCCAACGACCGGCTCTTGTCGGTCTATTAGTTGTGAAAATCTCACCATCAAAAAAAAGTATTTATTTGCAATTTGTTCAATACCGGGTTTATTAAAACCGCGGCTGAAAGAAGTTTTGAACGAGGCGAGCAGTGCCAATACTAGCATCAGTCATCACCGAGATTTATTTAATTGCTTAAGGGGCGTCAGAGAAATAACTCTACGGTTATTTAGGTGAATATTTAACTTGCTCTGTAGCTGAACATCTCTTCGTAAAGCAATCCAGCTACGTGATGTCATGTGCACAAATATGTTGAAAACATTACAGTTAGAGCCATGTATATCATACAGTTAGAGCCATGTATACCATAATCCTGCATGTTAAATTGATACGACGTGTTCAATGGCCATGCCGTGAGATCAGTGCCGCTTATCATGCTAGAACCTCCACCTCAGGGCACACCAACTAGGCAGTCGCCCTCGACAATAGTAACTAACAATTATGAGCTCTAACAAGTCGTGTTAGTGAGCTCTAACAAGTCGTGTTAGTGAGCACTAACAAGTCGTGTTAGTGCACCCTGCGGCAACCTACCTTCGTAGGACACCATACGCTATGCACTAACAGGGCTTGTTAGTGCACAGCCTACATGGCATGAAGGTGGGTTACAGCAGGGTGCACTTACAAGACTTGTTAGTGCACAGCCTATGGCACTAACAAGTCTTGTTAGTGCACCCTGCTGTAACTAACCTTTATACCATAGGCTGTGCACTAACAAGTCTTGTTAGTGCACCCTGCTGTAACACACCTTCATACCATAGGCTGTGCACTAACAAGTCTTGTTAGCACACCCTGCTGTAACCCACCTTCATACCATAGGCTGTGCACTAACAAGTCTTGTTAGCACACCCTGCTGCAACCCACCTTCATACCATAGGCTGTGCACTAACAAGTCTTGTTAGTGCACCCTGCTGTAACTAACCTTTATATCATAGGCTGTGCACTAACAAGTCTTGTTAGCACACCCTGCTGTAACACACCTTCATACCATAGGCTATGCACTAACAAGACTTGTTAGCACACCCTGCTGCAACCCACCTTCATACCATAGGCTGTGCTTGCCATGTGTAATGGTAACGGCTGGTGTGAATATAATGTGAGTTACGTCTTGAAGATCTTACACTCAGAACGAATCTGAGTTTTGTTCATGGAGATTATTCCACTTCTTACAGGCTGAATCGAGGCGAAATTTAAAGCAGGCTTCGTCTCAGGGGGACTTTAGTAGGGAACCTTTCAACGAGAATTGCCGAGATTGGAATTGTTTGCCGCAAGTTCCCGAGTCGAGGCATGTCCAGCTCACTGAGAAGTCCCAAATGAAGAGCTCATCTGCATTACGGCCAGATTTAAACGCATGAACGTTTGTTACAGACTGAAGATTCTGGAGGACAGATAACACCAAGAAGCGCATTAAGAATCGTTAATTAAACAGCTCCATCTTTGCACTTAGAACAGTTTTGAGTCTTTGTGCTGCTTTACGAGAGCAACTTATTGCAAAATATGACAACAGTTGTCTTTCAAATCAGACGGGCTGGGCCATTATCAAGTGAGCCGTCAACAGCCCCGCCAGTCTG
>SDVV010028233.1:0-11988 GCA_016164225.1 Gammarus roeselii | reverse complement strand
TGATATTGAGGTGAGCAGTAAAGTGGTCTACAGGCTCTGGACGTCTTCATCAGCATCACGCCCGCTGATATTGAGGTGAGCAGTAAAGTGGTCTACAGGCTCTGGACGTCTTCATCAGCATCACGCCCGCTGATATTGAGGTGAGCAGTAAAGTGGTCTACAGGCTCTGGACGTCTTCATCAGCATCACGCCCGCTGATATTGAGGTGAGCAGTAAAGTGGTCTACATCACGCCTGTAGATATGAAGTCGAAAACACAGTGGTAAACTCTGGCCCTAGAAGCCTTTAAGAGCATTGCGTCAGCAGACATTAAGGTGGACAACACTATGATCCACTCACAGTAGACTTCAACTGTGAAGATAACTCTTTACTCTCGATCACAGCCCGTTTCATTCAAACTACGATATCGTTGCACCGGGATAAAGCACTTGTACTGCTGAGGGTCAGATGGCGGATGTGATGTGATCCCATGTTTTTCAAACCCATGGAAAGTTTTTATCCATGCATCAATATATAACAACTTAATAATATTTTCGCGGATTTTGTGCGTGTCAATTGCGACTGGCTCCAAAAATTTGGACCGTTCTTTAATTATGCCTTTTGTTTCGACATCCCTTCATTGGAATTGTTGGTTTTAAGGTAAGTATATGCCTACATATAGATGTTTCCTCTAGACGTATAGCTGTATTCGTCCAACCATAAAAATTAAAATAAATAGATAGAATCTAATTAAAAGGACGTTCGAGTGAAAACGCGAATATTAAATTTCTGGCGTTGATGGAACATTACTCAAAAATTCTTGAATAGATTATTGGCTATTTTTGACTAAAGATGTGCGGCGCGATTCCAATGACTGTGGCTGTAATTCTTTATTTGGGTCATTATGTTTCGATAAACGCGATCAAATTATTTAAAGTAATCGGTGGTGTGCGAAGGAAAGGCAGAACCTCAAGGATTATAAATAACTTTTGTTGCCATGTTATGACTCGAAAGTTTGGAGTTGTGTAGATTCTAAACTGGTATATTTGAAACCTGTCCAATCCTCAGGACGCTGCAAAGTCCCCCTGCATGATGAAGAGCGCAGGCGGCTGCCATAAAACTGAGGCCAAAAAAGCTGCTACTTCCGGAGGCTGTTGTGAAAAGAAGAGGGCCGGTGGGGTGAAGGCAACGGGGGGCTGCTGCATGGAGCAGGCCAAGGCCAAGAAGGAGGTCACCGTTGATGGGGTCACATTTTACTCGCCGACAACTATCCAGGTCACTATGGCATTTATTTATCTATGTGGTAATGATGATAAAAATTAGAAGAGTAAACGTGAGTATTAAAAAGTTTCCCGTCAGGATTTTGCTATCGATAATTCATTCCGATGATGCTGTAGTTATTTTTTGCGTGGAGAAAGCAGGCCAATTTTGCGATCGATAATTCTTTTCGATGATGCCGTAGTTATTTTTGCGTGGAGAAAGGAGGCCAATACTCAGTATTTTTGTACTTACTAGGTATGATGGGCTCGAAAAAGATATACATTCCCGTGCGTCAGGGCGATCGATCAAGTTAGCTATGAGAAGCCAATCTAGTCACTCGCATCATGTTTGATTCCCTACATCGAGAAAAACTTCAGAAAAGGAAAGATGATAATGATAGAAACAAAATGTATCTGTTATGATGTAGATAAATAACAAGTGGGTTTCCAATTGAAGTAACTTTTGCAGGAGCTGATCACGTTACTAGCGGGACTGCCTGAAAGAACCACGCACCAGTTCATGTTCGGCAACACTGCTGTGGGTGAGTGGAAAATTAGGTGCTAAGTGCATTGATTCCCTTATTTTGTAACAAAAATACTCGGTGATTTGTAACTGTTTCACATATACGTGGTGTAACACTGTTAAACTTGTCTTGATCCTGCAAACGACCTTTGTTACAACGTCAGGACTGTGTTTGCTGACTACTTCAAATCCGTTTTTTCGGAGAATCATAACTTCCTAGAATGTAGGCCTTATACATTTTATCATAACTCAAGTGTTACACTAGAATCGTGATCATTTATAAAACCGTACATGTTAACAACTGATCCCAATACTAGTTGCTACAGTTTCATCGATAGCGCTGCCAGATTATAGGCCCTACCCCATGATAGTGGTGGAGTCCCAGCAGCTGAACTCTTCTTCCAGGAGTCGTCGGTGGCCAACGCACTGACGTGGTCATTTCGACGCGCAACATAAGCGAGCTGAGCAGCGTTAGCGTGACCACTGCTGACGTGACAGCCGGGGCTGCGGTGTCCATCAGCACGCTAAAAGCGGCTTTTGCTGAGGCGCAGCTAAACCCTGGCTTCGAGTACCTGAAGAACGTTGATGAACATTGGCAGAAGGTGGCCAGCGCCTCAGTCAGAAACGTGAGTCACCTTGCTGACAGTTTAGGAATAGTTAGCAAGAATTAGCAGCCCTGGCGTCAGGAATGGTAGTTAACATCCTATGTTCAAGTGTAGAGATTGGGTTGATCAGCAAGCCCATCGGTTGAACTAGTGGTTAGGTGAGTTAGTATTCAATATATGTTTAGTTTTTTTGCTAATCTGGGTGCCCTATAAATGTCAGACCACCGTTACGTAAAAGTGTTGCACATTTTTCTTCATGCAATCTTTTCATCAGCCCCTCTCCACGTTCCTTGTCGTGTTGTTTTCATTCATTGCCCGGCCACCGAACTCATGCCACGTATCCCGTTCGCCAGATCTAAATTTTTCGGTGAGCTCGAACCCAAACTCTAAGCTACTCTACATAATGGGTGAGTTGCGCTTATGAGAAAAAGTGAAACAGAGTGAGGAAAAGGGATCCGAGCATGAGGAAGTAACCTTACTATCGGACACGTTCATGACGATTGGTTAGGCCCGGCCCTTCCAACAGTAATAGGACACATTATTAACACATTAATTACAAGCATCAGAATGGTTACTTCACAAGCACGGTAGTGCCGTAGAGATAGATGCTCCAAACTGTTATTTATAATTCAATTGATTCCTGTATCGAATTATTTTGTAGCCAAGATTGTTTTGCAGCTTGGAGGTTGGGCAGGAAACCTGTCGCTGAAGATGCACCAAGAAGGGTTTCCATCCGACCTCTACCTCACCCTCGTGGCTTGCGGAGCCGACGTGCTCATTGGTGAGGGTTAAAGTCTGATTAGATTCAAACCGTTTAATACAGTAACCACAATATATGGTTTAGTAATTTAATTTATCTTCTAATTGAAAATGTGATTTAATAAGGAGCGTTACCTCAAGCGTGTTACAGGGAACACTATAGGTTGAGAATTATAAAAGATCATACTCCAGAAACATCCTTTCCATTGCTTTACTGTCCTCCTTTATAGCTAACACTGATGGCTCGACCGCCTGGAACAGTGTCGAGAGTCTGGTCGGCATGGACCTGGAGGCCAACCGTCAGGTGATGCTGAGACTGCGTTTCTTACCGCTCACTCAGGACACCTATTACCGGAGCTACAAGGTTGGAAATCCTGCAATATAGGAGAATTTTGTCCTGTAACAACTGAATTCAATATAATTTTTGCTCGATTATGTATATCGAGGTTAGTAATATAAATTTTTAAAATGCGACGTAATGGCAATAAATAGTAGGAAGATATGCTTCTTATATTGGTGTTGCAGCATTTGCAGATGTTGTTCAGGGTTGAAGCTCGCTCATCAACGTCGCATTCTACGTGCAAACATGTATTGAATGAAACTCCCGATAAAAAATATCCAGCTTCTACTTCAAACACTACGAGCGGGGGAAGGAGAGACGCCGCCTCTCCAAATCCTGTTGTTCGGGCTTCTAAATGTGCGTGGTTGTGGTACGGATGAAGCAAATAGCTGGGGAGGTGCTTGTGAAGTGGATTTTTTTTTTATGCTGACGCTGAGTGAGACTAGGTTGAAAGGTAGAGGCGAATATGAGTTTGGTGGGGTAAGTGGGAGGAAATTGGTGTGGAGGAAGGCTGGTCATGAGAAGGTGTTGTGATCGGTTCCAGAAAGATTAGTGTTTGTGAGTGCTTACAAACTTGGTAGTTAGGGAAGTGAAGAGGAGAGAGAGCATTTTTGGATTAGTCTGAGAGAATGTAATAGGAGTCTAAGAGGTCAATGTCACGTGGTCGTACTGAGCCATCTAAATGCGAGAGTAGAAGCCTTGGTGGTGGCGAATGTGGTAGAGAGGTAGAAGTGACAGTGGAGATACCCTGATAGATTTGGCAAAAAGCGGGAACTGGTGGTATGTTACAGCTGTTCAAGAAACATGATATTTGCATTTACACATGGCTAATGATGGCCCATGGTGCCGTGACGGATGGCCTAAGGTGCAGCGCTGGGGTATAAGTATGGATTTCGAAGATAGCGTTGATAGAGGAGACCGGAGCAATTTCGGATCATCTACCGGTGAAAGGAAGATTGAAAGTGGAGCAGGGGTGGAAGGAAAACAAATGATTGGTAGGAGTTAGAAAGGTGGTGGATGTGAGTGAACTGAATGTGGGAAACAGAGCTGAGGAGTCCCAACAGGCGTTGAAGAAGATAATGACGTTGCCAGAGGGCAAGGCCTGGGAATGTTGAGGAGGAATGGGAGACGTTCAAAGATGCCTTTTTTAAGATGTGTGAGGATTGTGTGTGGTGTGCGCCTTATGGGTAGGTGTAGAATTAAGGGTTTTAAGTGATGGAACGACGTGGTTGAAATTGAGATGGTGTGGAAGAGGAAAACTTAAACTGATTGGTTGCAGTCGTGGTCGGTGGTGGGCTATGAAAACAATGCAAATAAGACAAAAGAGTTGAAGCCCTGATGTTGTGCGAGAATGTTGAGAATAAGAAGATGTTGTGATAGAGTTGAAGAGGGGACGGGGAAGGAGGCTGTGACAAAGATGTAAACAGCCGGCTGCTGTTGCAAGTTGTGATGTACGGAAGAGACGGATTGATTATTTTGAGGAGTTATATCATGTTGAGGATGTCAGAGGGTGTGACGATATTGCTTTTGGTGGTGTGCACGGATGCTGGTTTTGGGAGCAGGAATCGTTGCGGTCATTACCAAGAAAATGGTGCATGAGGAGAGGATGCGATGAAAGCAGGGAAGGCCCTTAGTTTGGAAGATGGTGTGTCTGGATGCATGAATCGAGGTGGACGGTGGTAGTCGAATGGTAGGTGTGGCTACTATTTTTTTGCGTCGGGCGCGGTGCCGATTGAGTGGCTTGCATTGTTCTGCTTAATAGGGGAACAGAAGATCAAAATGAATGCAGTAACTCAAGAGGTATTAGATTGTTGTGTGTGCTGGATAATTGTCCTGGAGAATGCTAATCAAGAGAATAAGAGATAGCACGAATGGTGCAATTGGCGAGAAACTGTGTGGCTTTAGAAGTGGTAGAGGGTGTGCAGATCAGATTTTTGTTGAGAGGAAAGTCTGTGAGAAGTGCTATGCGACGTGAAAGGATGTGTACTGGTTCTACGTAGATCTGGAAAAGACCAACGATAGGGTCGACAGAGAGGCATTGTAAAGAACGTTGCGTTTTATGAGGTGAACTAACATTCATCAAAAACGGTACAGAGTTTCTATTTTTGCAGCAGAGCATATATCAGAGCAGAGGGTGAGGTGAGTGCTTGGTTCCCAGTGGAAGTGAAACGTACAACAAGGGGGCGTAATGTCTTCCTGGCTTTGAATAGCTTGGACCCAATAGGTGGAGTTGGCAGTCGAGTCAGTTATCATTTGCGAATGATACGGCACTGGTGGCAGATTTGGAGGAGAAATTGTGCAGGCCGGTACAAGAGTTTGGTAGTGTGTTAGAGGAGAAAGCTGTGTGTTCAGTAGCGTCCGGTAAAATAAAGAGTTATTGGAGTAAGTTCACTGCTATAAGTACCTGGACTTTCAATTGGAGAGGATTGAACTAGTGGAAAATGAGACGAAGTCTAGAGTGAAAGAAGGGTGCAAAGTGGTGGGTGCACTGAAATTTGTAATGAGTTGCAAGTCCTTTGGGTAAAGAAGCAAAGTGAGGGATGGATAAAAGAGTAGTTGTCCCAACTGCGCTATATGGTGCTGCGACGGGAGATGCGAGAGCTGAAGAAAGATGAAATTTGAATGTTTTTGAACTCAAATATTTGAAAGGAAGGCCGGAGTGACATTGAGCGATTAGATCAATAATGACCTTGTTCGAAATGGGACGCAAATGGTGAGGAAGATGGAGGACAGAGTAGATTCTCGTGTTATGTAGTGGCTTGGACACATGGTGAGAATGGATGAAGGAAAACTGGTGAAAAGGGTGATGAAAGTGGAGGTAAGTGGGCGTAGGTCTTGATGAAGACCAAAGTTCGAGTGGATGAATGAATGAATGTTGCTCTGTCTAAAACCATTGAAAGCGCAAATCCATTCAAAAATTACATTATTGTGCTCACGGACTACGTCGAAAATGAAGTAATAGTAAGGATGCTAAGATGTTCATGGCAGAACCCCTCGATCTGAAAACAATGGAACAGATGCCCGTTTCATGAGTCTTTGCCACTCTTGAGGCTCAAAGTTATCCAACAGGCAAACTAAGAGACGAATTCACTGGTGCCCCTGACGAGAGGCTGGTTCATTCGGAGAATGCTTGTCTGAACAATCGTGGAATTATCCAATTATTCAACACAGAGGCACGTTACATTCTTCAGAGGGTTGAGATATTGACATCCCAATACTATAACAATGTCAGAAGCAAGCAATCAATACTCTGGTCTCCTCCCTTCTTCTACTTCCTTCCATCGCATGGCTATCGTCTCGTATCATCACAACATCACACGTCAGCAATGGACATTTACTCGCAGACAACTCACATCCTAGCGCCCTCTCGTCACCCCCAAACTAAAAATTCAAACTAAAAATCACCAATCAGTGACTCACCTCAGCCCAAACTCCAACTCTGCCTATATCACGAATCCTTCCCATATATTACCCCCTTCTACCCATTCCTTCCTCTAGCTCCCACTTTCGCTACCACTCCCTAACCTCAGCCCAAACTCAAACTTTACCTATCCCGCTAATCCTTCTCATATATTACCCCCCTTCCCCCTGTTCTTTCCTCTAGCTCCCAACTTCGCTACCATTTTCTAACCTCAGCACAAACTCCAACTATAACTATCCCGCTAATCCTTTCCATATATTACCCCCCTACACCCATTCCTCTACCTATCCCGCTTATCCCTCCCATATATTACCCCCTTCCACCCATTCCTCCCTCTAGCTCGCTTCAGCCATCTTCAGCCATGCCTCTCTTCAACCACCGATCTAAATTTCATTCTCTTGGTTCTGTTCGGTCTCCCCTGCTCCAACTCACCCTCAATAACAAGGAACAGAACCGAAAGCAAGGATATCCCAAACATACAAACAATGTTACTCGAGAATTAGCAACCAGATTTTTTGGGTTACGTAAGTAGGAGCGTTAATGAAGAGCATATTAATATCAAAATGATGAACGAATGCCAATGCACGTGACGGAAAACATGCAACAATTCCCCCGGAACCCCAATATCGACATCATTCTCAATGATTCAAGATTAACAAGACAATCATCACTAGCAGACAGACATTGTATGATGCACGCGGTGAAAGGATCCTTAGTAAAACAAACAAGACTTAACGATGTTCTCATTTCAAATGTGATAAAAGCTAAAACAATGAAGGAATCCTTCAATTACATAGAAGATTACGAAGCCTTCACAGATTATAAAAGAGATGATAAGTTCCTCTCCGTGATAAAAAAATATTTCAAAAACAAAGAGTACAATAGCAGTTTTGGCGATCTAGTCCTTGCAATTCTCAGCAACGCACTCAAAATACAGATCTAATTTTAGATGAAACACCCGGAAAACGTGACGAAAACTGGAATGAATTCAACCAACCTTAAGAGGGATGAAGCTGCTCATTACTCAATATTTGTAGCCAAAAAAGGCAACCACCATAGTAGTCTTGCACCAACCCACCCTCTGAAGCCGCAATCCGAACAGTATATTGCAGCGAACCGAAACAAGCAGGTGGAAACCAATGTGCAGTGTTCCATTAGGTATTCCCCCTTGCAATACGACAATGATGCATCCATATTCGATGAAGAGATGTCTCTGCAATCATCCCAAAGCGACACCAACTGCCCTGTAAGTAAAAACAAATGACTAGAGGCACAAACTGTTCAAGATGGGAGCAGCAACAACCACTCAGCAACCATGTCTATAAATACCAATCAAAACCTAAATAATATCGTGATTAAGCATATAAACGTTAGAAGCTTATGAACAAATATGGATCACATCAAAATGATGATGAAGGAGGACTCAATTTGCATTCTATGTCTGACTAAAACCTGGCTGAAATCTGACATTAATAATACCTGCATCGAGATTGACGGCTTCAATGTTTACAGAAAAGATAGAGAAAGGAAAACAGGTGGAATCGTGATTTATGTGGGAGAAAAATATACCTCTTCTCAAGGAATGTTTAATGACAGCAATGAAGTTGATGACCTTTGGGTAAACATTCATGTACGAAAAAACAGATCGTTTGTTGTTGGTTCTCTTTACAAACCACCCAAAGCAAGTGTACAGTCTTTTGAATACATCGAAGAAAGATTTCGAGAAGCTATCCGCTTAGGAAAGACGCTGTACATTTTGTGAGATTTCAGTATGAAGCCGATTTTAGACAGACTCGGGCTGTATCAGCTCATAAAAAGTGCAGCAAGAATTACTCCCGAGTCCCAAACTGAATTGGATCTGCTCATAAGTAACAATCCGTCTTCCATCGGTACCACAGACGTGGAGCCCAATCCTTTCTCGGACCACTATAAAATAAACTGCATCATTAACATCAAAAAAGAGAAGAAATAAGTATACAAGATAACCTGTCGTACAAAAAGAAATTACGCTGCGGATAATTTCAGAGCACAACTAGTGGCAAACGTCGAGATGATAAAACCGATACATAGCACAAATAACGTCACAGAGCAAGCCCAATTACTCACAGACTATCTTCTCACATGTCTGAACGCTGTGGTGCCAACGAAAACTAAAAAAATGAAAAGCATGCTGGTTAAATGAATTTCAGAAAAACTGCGAAACGAAATTGCGCTCTAAAAACATCTCAGAAGCAGAGCCAAATGAAGCATCACTTGGGTAGAATTATTTTGAATTCAAAATAGAAGAGTCAAACAAAAATTTAGGCGGGCAAAAATAAAATACCATCTTGAGGAACTAGAACAGTGCACAAACAATCAAAAAGAAACGTTGCATGTACTGAAAATAATTATCCCCTACAAAAAAAGATCACCTCGCCTACTTATCCGATCCTCAAACAACTTCACAGAAGTTCAACAAGAGGTAACCCTGGAAGCTTACCAAGGGATACAAAATGACGCAACAGATACATGGAGTTCAAAAGCTTTCGATGGAGACAGCGACCAAGAAGCAAACCTCAAATGAAAACCAAAGCAAGTATCGCAACACGAAGTAAAACGAGCTGTATATGCCTTGAATAACACAAATTCCATGGGAATAGATGGTTTAGACGTACAGTATCTGAAAGATAGCCTAATAGTTACCTTGCCTGATATCAGCACAGTTATTAACACCTCCATCGAACGTAAAACTTTTCTAGAGATCTGGAATCTTGCAATCATAAAAGCAATTCATAAATCTTAGGACAAGAATGAACCATCCAACTTTAGACCAATCAGTCTTCTGCCTGTCCTATACAAGATTCTAGAAAAGGTAATATCTATCAAATTGATTGATTACCCAGAATCAAACAAGCTGTTCAATGACTGCTAGTATGCTTATCGGCGAAAATTGTCAACAGAAGACGAACTTATGAGCATCACTGAAAAGCTGTATGACAACTTTGATGAGGGGCAGATATCTCTGCTGGTATTGCTAGACTTATCGAAAACATTCGATAGTGTAAGCCATAAAACTCATTTTGGCAAGCTCCGCAACATCGGAATAGACCGTACTAGGTTCGAAAGTAGGGTTTATTCCGATGTTAAACTCGATAACGCAACTTCGTCAAATTTGACCACAGTTGCCTTTGGGGTTCCTCAAGGTTCGATACTTGGCCCTTTGTTGTTCTAATTTTTGTAAATTACATCGACTGTAAATTACCAAAAAATCAAGCGTAAATGGTGATGAACGCCGATGATGTTCAAATATTGTTTTCCCGAAAACCGTCAGATCTGAATGCGCTGAAAGACGACGCTGAGACAGCCGTAACTAATCTGAAATTTTGGTATGATAAAAATGGACTAAAGCTCAACTCAGAAAAAACAAAATGCATCTTGATCGGCTCGAACAAAAAAAAAGCAGTTCCAATGAATTTCTCTAACAGGATAGGCAAATCTGAAATTCCTGATGGAAATACCGTTATAAGTCTCGAAGTATGGTTTGATCCGATTTTCCCATCAAACACCACGTAACTACTCTGTGTTTAAGTTGAATAGAGCACTTTTGTTCCTAAGCCCCGCTAAAAAAGAATTGGATTTAAAATCAAGATTACTCATTGTCCACGCTTTAGTATTTTCTCTGATCAACTACTGTCTTTCAATTTGGGAGAAATGCACCCCAAAACTCTACGAGAGAAAGTGCAACGTTGTATAAGCTTTGCGGCAAGAATAACATGAGATGGTAACCTCAGAAAACGAGACCACGTAAGTCCTCTCCTCGAAAAATTACAGTGGCTCAATAACGACAGTAAACTGGCCCTCCATGAGTCAATCAGAATTCAAAAATATCTTCTAGAAAAACATTCACCCGGCTGTCAAAGGCCCATATATTCTTGAGGTGAAAAGAACAATCGATTCACAAGAAATAATGATACTCTGCACGGTGAACTCAGGAAAACAGAAACTGCCTGTAGAGCTTTTTCGATCACTGGACCAAAATCATGGAACAACCAACCAACAAGCCTCAAGATCTTAAATCCAACACGTCCTTCAAGAATAGACTAGATGAACATCTATTGACCGATCAATTAAAACCCGTAACTTTGCCTTCAAATATAAGATAAATACATAATACCAGTAACCAGAAAATGCTTTCTGTTCTTGAGCATGTCCGAAAACAGGACTGGCCATGCATGGTTTAATCTTTCCTTCATAGTACACATACATGCAATCATTGACTCATTCAGGTTTAAGTTTATATAGGTGGTGACCTAGGCTACACACACGTTCTGGAGGAACATATAAATGTTTTGTTTTCTTTATCTGCATTTGAGTATAGCTTATTTGTTTATGTTCTAACGGCCGGTGGAAAGGATACAGAGTGCATGCAGGAGTTGTTAGTGACTAGTTCAATACAGTGTTGGCAGGACTTCAGAGTGGGGTTGATTCCACATCGCATCGTGGCTGTGTTTGTCCTGGATAGGCATAGGACCGGAGGATGAGTCTGAAAGAGTGCTGGGAGGACGACAAACTATCGTGCAGGAGATGAAAGATGTATGGAAATGGGAACGTATAGAAATGACAGGGGGGTGAGGCATTATTCGACGGATGAATTGCAGTCTGTAGTCCTGGGCCCAGGCATTGAACGAATCTACAAAAATAGGGTAGATGTATTGTTTATAAAGTATTGTGATGTGTTTTTTAGAGCGACCGAATGTGGTGTTTGTGTACGAAGGGCAAAACAAAATGCATCTTGTTCGGCTCAAACTCAAAAAGAAAAGCAGTTCCAATGAATTTCTCTATTAGGATAGGCAAATCTGACATTCCTGTTGAAGATAAAGTTATAAGTCTGGGAGTATGGTTTGATCCCGATCTTTCCTTCAAACACCACGTAACTACTCTGTGTTCCAAGCTGAATGGAACACTTCTGTTCTTAAACTCTGCAAAAAAAGAATTGGACTTTAAATCAAGATTACTGATTGTCCACGCTTTAATATTTTCTCACATTAACTACTGTCTTTCAATTTGGGGAAAATGCACCAAAACCCAAAGAGAGAAAGTACAACGTTGTATAAACTTTGCAGC
>SDVV010028232.1:0-11988 GCA_016164225.1 Gammarus roeselii | reverse complement strand
ATTTTGATAAAGTTAACATGTCGTTCAAAATCATTTGACACTTTCCTTTCCCGCGTAAATCTGAACCTTGGAATATTAGTTTTTGAGAAGAGCCCTTCTTTTATCTCTTATGGTAGTCCAAACTAGCACGCTAAAAATCATAACCGTCAGAAAATTTCAATATTTGTTTACAATATCTGGAGGTACGTTTGGGTTTCACGATTCTTCGTTCGTTACTCTTCCGTACCAATAATTGGACCAATTTTTTAAGTCAGTCCCAGAGATGTAGCAATGATAGTGGGTACATGCAGAAGATTGCCTCTTTAGTGTCGCCTCCACTTTTCCATCTTAGGGTCAATTTCAATTGGATGCTAGAATTAGCATGAGTCAATTCGGTGGCTGCTGTGAGCAGAACGTATTTCCAATTGAATGTCGTGTATGTCAAAATGTCTAGACTGATCAGGTGTGCTGGAGAGTTTTTTTTTCGAAAAATTCCGGCATCAGATGCGAGTTAATCCCAGAAACGATTAGCATTTGTTTTTCGGTCCACTATTTATTCATTGTTACCATTTCAAACTGTCAATGTTATTTATTCAATGTAGATACCCTGATCATATAAACTAAGTTTATTGTTGAAATATTAATTAGTTTGCCGATGGACTTCGCCATTTCGCTGTTCAAATGATGACGACCGAGCTCGCAGAGATCAAAGGGAATCTTTGGTTACACTTTTTTATTTTTCAAATTTTAGCATACCTTACCGAGTCCAAGAAATAAGTGCTTATAAGATCAGTCTACGAGAAAAAAGTATGCAATGATTTGTAATGGGTAAACTAATTGATGACGTCAAAAGTAGGAGAGACGATTTTCATGTAGGGCACTTCAGATATGATCTTATGGAAAATATCTGGCCGGTGAATTTTTATGTTGCTTCAACGCATGTGATGCACAGGCAAACAATTTATTTCTTCAAGTGATGTACGACTTTAAAGCATGAATAATAGTGGCGTCACGAAAAGTAATCTACTAATATCTGGAGTTGGAATAATCCTAAAATATTTCAAGCACTCCTACAAATTCCTTGATGAATCCTCCTCTAATAGATATGAAAACAGACTATTGAAATTTTTGACCGCAGATGATCTGCAAAGTTTGCATCACATTTATACGTCGTCTACAAACCTTGCTGTATTAGATCAAACAAGGCACGTGCGCTTATGTATATCTAAACAGCGTGTTAGCAAAGGGAAAATCATCATATGCATCTTATCTTTTGTCGCAAATTTGGCATTGCGTCGATTAAGAAACATTTTTTTCTGTGCGAAGTAACCATGATCATTCGAAGGTCTCTGGACAATGTGATCCTAATTCCTTTACACCAGCATTGTTTAAACCTGCCTTAAGTTTGGAAAAGTAAGCTCGTCAGTTGTATTACCACATCAAGTGTTACTGGTGTTTTTTAAACCGACTTGACGGGTCGTACGTCAGACGAATCTCGAATCGCCACTCATGATCATTGAATTCTTCCAGCGCAACCGTGCAGGGATTTTTCCCTCTTTCAACCATTGACACTTTGGCCCGAGTTCATATCAACTTCATCCGTGTTTCAAAGTATCTGTCTCGGTAGTAGGAAATCAATAAAATACAAAATTAAATCCAGATTTCCTGTGATATTTATTCTCTATCAAATTCGTTTACGATAAAAATCATTTTCAATCCTTGTTTTTCGATGGATTTCAGCATCGTCAACTACTAATTTGCTGGTTTTGTAAATGCCAATGCGATTCGTAGAATCGAGTTTTGTAAACGCAAGAAGGTCACCTTCCCTATCAAGGTGACCTGTTTGCGTTGTAGAATCGAGTTTTGAAAATTTCATCGGTTTTGCTTGGATTTAAATTTCTTCGTAACACATATGAGGCATGTGGGTGGATGTTAGGAGATTTGCCCTATGATTGCAACATTGTTCGAATCCCTTAATATGAAAACTGCTCGGATTTTAATGAGAAGTATTTCAGATTCAATTAATGACTTAATTTATCATTCAAGATGCGTACCAACAGTTCCAACTGATCGTAGATTCCCATTTATTTGCTGCACAGACTTTTGAACCCTTAGTAATTAAATTTTCCTTGTACTGTTTGACGATCGTTTCAAGTCTCGGCAGATGGAACGTAGCCCGTTCAAGGAAAAAATAGTTCATTTGTGTGTAGACAAGGAAGAAATGATGATACAACGGCCATGCGCAATCCAAATGAGTTCTGAGCATATGTTAATGAGAGACGTGTTGTTTGTGGCAGCATTAGTCCTTTACGAAATTGTGCAGGTGATCTACAATCCTCCGTTGCTGACATGTCTAACACACTCAACGAATGCTTTGCAGCCGTCTTCACAAATGAGAATAGGAATATTATCTTAGAAATCGAACTGCCGGGAGAAGGGCAACCGTTGAAAAATATTCACTTCCTCGTTGATGAAGTGGAGAAGCTACTCAGCAAATTAAACATTTGCAAATCTGCAGGACCTGATGGTCTGCATCCGAGAATCTAACTGAGCATCTAAGATATCAACAGCTGTCAACTCACGGTTGTCTTTAACAGGGATACGACTACGGGAATTATCACAGATGATTGATAAACAGCAAACCTCTTCGTCATAGTCAAGGATGGTAGAAGAGAACAGCCAAGGAACTATAGACTAATCAATCTCATATCTGTGGATGGAAAATCCTTGGAAAGATTAATATAAATATGTATAACATGTCATCTCGAGAACAACCATCTCATCAAGGAAACCCAACACTGCTTCAGAAGCAAACTTAGCTGTCAAACCAACCTTCTTGATGACAAATTGCTGGCGCGGAAGCTAAATATAAGCCGATGCTCTTTCCATGAGGATGCGGATATCCAACCCATCACTAGAACATATTTTATGTTAACTACATTCGTTAAATGTCTTAAAACTCCATAGTGTCATCCGTGAAAAATCTTGCGCATGAATATTGTGAGCAAAATTCAAGTTGTAGGATTATTATAACATCAATTATTTGTGTAAATCAAGTGTGTTTGACATTTTTTCATAGATAAATGTGCAGCGGTTAATAAATAATCTGAGAAGATGCCTCTGGAAGATCGTTTTGTGCTGAAGTTCAAAGCGTAGAGTTAACCTGAAAAGAAGGAGATTGTTAAATAGAGGTCAGTGTTTTCAGTATCTTTTTCAAAACTACTTGAAAAAATGTTGCGTTTTGTGCACAAAAACCACTCACCATGGTGTTTGCCGCAGAACCCTCCTCCAAAGCCACGTCCACCGACGAATCCACCTCCGCCAAATCCTCCCTTTCCTCCTCTAAATCCACCACCGTGGCCGCCTCCGAATCCACCGCCTTGACCACCTCCAAATCCGAATCCGCAGAATCCTCCTTTTCCTCCACCAAATCCAACACCGTGACCCCCTACAAATCCACCTCCTCTGCGGCCACCTCCGAATTAGCACCACCGAATCCTCCTTTTTATCCATCAATTCCACGACCATGACCACCTCCAAATCCACCTCCGTGACCGCTTCCGAATCCACCAGCGCCGAATCCTTTGTCAGCGGAAGCATACGCTACCAGGAGGGCAGAGGCCAGGATGACGATAACGAAGCCGTTCTGGAGTAGAGTTGTGCACATGTTAGATGATCTGATATTATTAACTTTATTGAGCACGATTAGAAGCGTAAAATGGATTGGTTTTATTGCATTGTGTATTATATCACATTGCAGACGATAATGTGCGTCTGTGGAGTGACATGCAATTATACAACCGGACTAAAACGGAACTCTTTATTCACACAGAGAACATGAATCCACTGTCACGAAATCGTATCTTCGTTTCAGTCGCGATAAAACAGATTGGTGGTAATGTAAAAGGAATGGTTCAGACAGGAGTTGGAATGCAGGTAGCGTTATAACTTTACATAAGAACTTATAGGAGTATTTCTTTAGAGCAATTTATCTTGGCGCTGCCCTGGCGAAACGTCTACTGCCGACAGTCAGAATGCTCTAGCCAACGCTGCGTGTGCTCACAGGTCAAATCGGCGATTATAAATGATTATGCAAAAAAAAAATAACGCTTGTAAGAAGTAATATAAGATGCATTTGCAATTGACAAATGTCGGCCCCCGTCACCATCTAATGCCTAATGTCAATGGATCATAGAATTAGCAAGAGTCAATTCATCTGCTGCTGTGAGCAGAACATATTTCCAGAGGAATGTCGTGTAGTCAAGATATATTGACTGATCAGGTGGGCTAAATTTCTCATCGAAAAATTCCGCTCACATTCTTTGCGTTTTGGCATCTGCTAGGAACAGAAGCCTGGGCAGTTGTTTCTACCCAGGGTATTGATTGTTACCATTTCAATGATACCATTTCAAACTGTCGATATTGATAATTCATTACAAATACCCCTACCGGATACGAGCTCAAAATTTGATGTTGTTTTATTGTTTTATTAACTGGTTGGCTGATAGTCTTTGTCATTTTGACTTCAAAGTTATGACGTCAGCTGAGATAAACGGTCGTCAATAGTTACACATTTTTTTTGTTCAAATAAGTAGCTCAACTTCAACTGAATTGACGAAGAAAAAGCTTTGTGAAAGGAGATCTGAGAAAAAATACATAACATGATTTGGAAGTGATAAAATAATTGGTAACGTCACCAGAAGCCAAGTCAATTTTCATGAAAGCTCTTCCGATAATAATCGTGAGGACAAATCTCTCCCATTAGAACTTTATATTGCTTCAACGCAGCGATGGATGGGAAAACAATACTTTGTAAAGGCCTATCTGACTTTAGCAACTTCAAGAATCGTGATGTCATAAGTAGTAGTTTTCACATCTACTAATATGTCGAGTTAGAATAATCGTTTAACATTTCTAATTCCAGGGATAAATGCCTCTCGAATAGCGATGAAAATCGACCCGTGAAATTCATAACCGTAAATGAGCTTCAAAGTGAATGTGCATCGCACTTATAAGTCGTCTACACACTTTGCTGTGTTCGACCATAACAAGGCAAATACTTATGGTTCGCGCAACAGCGTGTTGGCGAAGAGAAAATCATCATCAAGTGTGACTGGTGTTCTTTAAACCGACTCATCGGGTCATACATCAGATGAGCCTCGGATCGTGACTCTGAATCAGTCAATTCTTCCAGCAAGCTTTCAGAAAGTTTTCTCCCTTTCAATCAATGCCACTTTGGCCTAAGTTTGTTTAACCTCCATTCGTTTTCCTCAGTTTCTGTCTCGGTCGCGGGCCATTAATTAAATACAAAATCTAGTACAGATTTTCTCTGGTATTCATCTTCAACGTGAAACAATGTGAATTGAAACTTTCAGCCCTTCTCCAACAACATTGTTCATTTTAATCAACGGTTCTGAGCATCCCAGCTACTAATTTGCTGGTAAATGTTTGGTAAACTTTTCATTCTCTGTCCCTTATCTCTTTTATTATCTTGGCTCCGAGAAGGCTCTTGTTTACAAAATTAGGCGGATTTATAATTTACTTAAAAAGTCTAGTGATGAACCGGATGATAGTTTTCGAAATTTTAACATCAGTGGGTGCGGATACGAAGATTAAATTTGGCATCCACGCGGATTCTGTGTAGATATCCCACCGTATTAGTATTGGACAATGAAAAAAAATCTACATATATGTATGTTCATTTAGAACTTAGTTCTAATTGATGGATTTAAAGATAGCGTATTACGTGTTGTAATAAAAATATACAGTTCGAAATTTGTTTGGATTGAAGTTTTCTTTGCAAATCAAAATTCCCAGGTAAAGAAGTGGAACTGTTCAATCAAAGGTAACTTCCATTCCAACCAAGGTTTCCTGATTTCGTCGTGGAACCAAGTTTTATAATTGCTGTCATTTTTGCCTCGATTCAATATTCTTTCAAATACATGTGAGGCGTGCGTGTGCATGCTAGGGGTTCAGCCCCTTTCGGTCACATACATGGGAGGCGTGCGTGTGCATGCTAGGGGTTCAGCCTTCTTCAGCCACATACATGTGGGGCATGCGTGTGCATGCTAGGGGTTCAGCCCCCTTCGGCCACACACATGTGAGGCGTGCGTGTGCATTCTAGGGGTTCAGCCCCCTTCGGCCACATACATGTTAGGCGTGCATGTTTATGCTAGGGGTTCATTTTCCTACGGCCACATACATGGAAGGCATGCGTGTGAATGCTAGGGCTTTAGCCCTGTGATTGCAACATAGCTCGAATCCCTTAACCTAGAAACCCCTCAGACTTTGGTGAGGAGCTTTTCAAAATTAGTACATGGCTTCTTGTATCATATAAAGATGCTTGCTACCAAAGTGGCCGAGTGTGCAAGGTACCAACAGTTCAACTGATTGTGGATTTTATTTTGTTTGCAACACCGACTTTCGATTATTTAGTTACGGAATTTTCATTGTGATGTTTGACAAATGTATTTGGTCAAGGACGAGCCCGCTCGAAACAACTCGATCATTTGTAGACTAATTGTTATAATTTTGGTCGCCTTATTATGAGAATAACATTAGATTAGAGTATCCAGGGTATGTTAGAGCCTGCATTATAGCCGATCGGCACAAACCATGTTCAATACGATCTATGAGTACTTGGTCATTTAAATAAATAATTTATTAGATTCTCATATATATAGTTGAAAGTCGTTAATTTCAATCCAAAAAGATAGGTCTGATGCCTTGATCGAGGTATTATGCAGTACATTAAAAAAAGCGATGTGTATTAGTGAAAAGTAAGTACCATAGTCACCATTGGAATACATTTGTAAAGAAATCGGAAGTGACCCTCATGATCTCGCCATTTCAATCGATAGTGATGTAGAAAATTACGTTGTATATAGTGTTCTTACCTTGATATCCATTAATAGCAAAATTTGAATATTTTGACGATCTGTGCGCATAAAACAAGATTTTTTTGAACATGATGGCAAATTGCGGATGCGGAGACCAAATATATGCGGATGCTCCGTGTATGCGGATATGGATATCCGGACCATCACTAGTACTTACGCCCGTTATGTTTACTTTCTTCGTCAAATTTCTTATAACATCATAAAGTCATCCGTGAGAGATCTTGTGCAGCCTTAAAAATTGTTACCAAGAATAAATTAAATACGAGATGAAATACAAGTCTATGATGAAGGGTCAATAAAAAGTCAATTATTTGGGAAATAAATGGTTTCGATATATTTTTAAAACTAAATGTGTAACGGTTAATAAATAGTCTGAGACGGTGCTTCTGGAAGATCGTTTTGTGCTGATGTATGTTGAGTAGAGTTAACCTGAAAAGAAGGAGAGATACATTTCAAAAACATGAGTGTTACGATGCTAGACTGTATATGAAAAAGGTAGGTGGTTTCAGTATATTTTCCCATCTTACTTGAAGTTTATGTCACGTTTCATGTATAACAATTACTCACCGTGGTGCTTGCCGCCGAAACCTCCTCCAAAGCCACGTCCACCACCGAATCCTCCATGTCCACCACCGAATCCTCCTTTTCCTCCTCTAAATCCACCTCCGTGGCCGCCGCCGAATCCACCACCATGACCACCTCCAAATCCACCTCCGCCAAATCCACCTCCGCCAAATCCGCCTTTTCCTCCACCAAATCCACCACCGTGACCACCAACGAATCCACCTCCTCCGTGGCCACCTCCGAATCCACCACCGCCGAATCCTTTGTCAGCGGAGGCATAGGCTACCAGGAGGGCGGAGGCCAGGATAACGATAACGAAGCGGTTCTGCATGAGAGTTGTACACATGTTAGGTGATCTGGTCCTAAAATGTTCTTTATTGGGCACTGTAAGAAGCGTAAGAACTGAGTACCCAAGTGTCATCCTCCTCGAATTGTTGACAGAAGAGAACGCTACGAGTAACATAGTCATAATCTCTGATTGATTCATGACTGTATGTCCTACCTTAATTAGACAGAGACCTTCCTGTTTCCTTTCGGATATATGTTCTCTATGAAGAGTTTATACCAATTAAATATTGACAAAATCATTATGACTCGTCAAACCTCATAGCGGTCAGTATGTACCCCAAAAATTATCGTATACATTTGTTCATTGTCATATGACATCGTAGGTTTGATACTGCATTGCGCCCGTGACGTGTTCAGAGGATATCACAGAAAGCGTTCAATAAGGACGTTCTATAGCCCTCGTGAAGCGTTCAAAGGTCACCTCATAAATCATTCTAAGGGTGTTTCTGTGCGCCCCTGAGACGTTTCAAGGATATTGCAGATACTTTTCGTGAGAGATTCCATTGCGCCTGTGTAGCATCCAAATATTTTTTCAGTAGATTGATTAACAAAATTTGTTTACAAACTTTTTAATTTCCATGAAAATGAATTACTTTCCACTGCATTCCTGAGTATCTGACCAGTCAAAGATAATTATTTTCCTGAATTGGTGAGAATTTATAGATGGGTTTACGTGTATTGTGTAAAGCGTAAGCTGAAGATTGTAAAGGTTCTTTAAATGCGGTTGCAACAATGCAGAATAAATGAATTTATTTGTTTGATTTTATTTTGCTATCCTCCATTTTCAACCAATAACCGTACTTGCAACAAGCCTAATTTTAACTACCGAATCGGAATTTTCTTCGCCATTTAATAAAGCAAGATTGAAAAATATACAGAAAATAAAATGTAATTTCCATTACGACACTCAAGAAACATTATAACTGAAACCGTTCATTATTATCCCCCAAGTTACTTCCTTGTTAGCAGTTCCCTTCATATCGTAGGAACTTGCAGCACTCACCATGTTGGCTGTTGGTGGATGACTGAGTGCTCTGGATCGGCCGCGTTGCGCTTATAAAGCGCTTGGGCAATTCTTGACCTTCATGTCTCTGGGCGAGATTCGGGAAAGCGGCATTGTCAAGCACAATCCTATTTCCTGCAACTCTATTTCCTGCTTGCTAACTGCTGACGCTAACAGTTAGGATCAGCGGAGTGTTTGAGTGTGGTCACGATGCGGCAATATTTTGACGCCCTTTCAATTAAATGCAAATTTTAGATTCCCATATTATTTTCTTATGTACCATACCATGTCCGATCAATCTGAACGGGCTTTTGATGAAAGTAACGTAATCAAAAGATTCTAATTCGTCCTTGTTCTCAACTACAAATTATGTTCTCCGCAACTGGGATTTCACTCATTTTTTTCGTGCGTATTATTTATCATCCGATTAAGCGTTCATTATCTTAGAACCTGATGTTTCATTGGCCTATAAGGTTGATAAACTTCATCAGACAGTAGCAGTACTTTAGACTCCATTATTAAAGGTCATCGCCAGTGACCAACTTTTTTTTTTCTACGAGGTCAGTGGCGTGTATGCGGGTGCAAGTTTGCTACTCTTTCCTTTCCACCCAGTATGAAAATATTCCATAAAAATCAATCCGATTTTCTTGCGCGTTTCCACTATTTTTTTTTCGTTTATCTCCGTCGTCATGAAATTGACGCATCGAGACGCAGAGCCCGTCTCTAATAAAATCGATAATATAGGATATGAGTGAGATTCCAAGAAAAATTCTCTGCCGGCAGTTGCAGCTTCCTAACTATTTACTTTTTTCCGGATTATTCCTCAATGTGATCACAGAGTTAAGAACCTTGTGCGTTCGTTTTGGTGCGTTCCTAGTGGTCATATCTGATTAATTTCTTAGATCCCGCACGTGTTTAAAGATTTCTTTATTTCATTTAGATTTGTTTCATCTCGCAGAAGTTATACAACCAGAAGGAAACGACGCGTACACATTGAACAAAATTTTCACTAAGTGAAAATAATTTCCCTGGTATGAAATTGTAGTTTCGTTTCTGTCGTGACAAAATATATCTGTGACAATGCAAAAGAATGATTCTTCAGACAAGATCTGTATTGAAGGTAGTGTTATAACATTATAAGTGAACCGATAGTAGTGATTCTCTCGAGCAATTTACCTCGGCACGGCCCTGCCGATAACATCTACCGCCGTCAGTCAGCGTGCGCTCGTCAATGTTATATGAAGTCATGGCCAATCTTTGCTTAACTCGGCGACTATAGATGATTATGTTATAAGTAAAAAACTTGGAAATTGATTTGAAACTGGTAATGAATAATATGAGATGTAATAGCAATCATCAAAAAAATCTCATAGTACATTTTTTGTCCGTCTTGACGGAAGTGTAAAAAAATATCGAATCAATCAAATGTTGTTGTATCTTCATTTAAAACTGAAGAGCAAAATAGTATTCGTCATAAATTTCATTTATAGAATTGAATAGTCCATCGTCGGTTCAAAATTTCCAAACGATTCAAGTGGGAAATTGTTATTTTAAACTGGCATTGAGTTTTGGGAGCGAGTTGTATAACTGATTCGAATTCACATCCTGAGCTGTCCGCTAAAACAATATCAAATTTGTCCAGGTGAGCTGCCAGGAAACATTTCCTGTATTATTTTTCCTAGATATAGACGTCATTTGATTCAAAACAATTGTTAAAAACATGCTTGAAAACACATAATTCCGTGTTCATGGGCGTATATTTGAATTCTCCTTTCATGTAACTTTTGTATAAATCCGATCTGGGTTCAATAAGTGTGTATTCACTTAACTCTAACAGATTCAACTAAATAAATCGGAGTACTATTTTATGTTTCGCTAGGCAGCCGCTTTCTCTTGTCAGTTGTTGTGCATATTGTTTTGTTTATGTGTACGATACCTTCAACGGTAGAGAACAGGCTCGTTAAATATATATTATACAAATATTATGACCTAATTGTGGCGGTTAGAGTTGCAGAAGAATTGAATGCTTTTGCATTTAATTTGTTGATTTTTCCAAGGGCATTTTATGCTTCTCACTTGTTTTGCCATTCAAGGTTTAAAATATTTCCTCAAACCTAGCCGGGTAAATGATATGTTTGAAGTATTCAGCCTATCATCACAATAACAATGTTTGTACATGTTGGTATATAATTATTTGTCATATATTTGTTATAGATGATCTTGACATTACCCCTTTCAATATAGGATACTTATAGGAATGTTATATGAACTGTCACGGTTAAAATAATTGATGAGGGAAATGAAGCGATTTTAAGGGGAATTATACACATTAGAAGCAATTTTGTCCCGTAGGAGAGTATAAAAAACGTTATAAGACATATTACCACAACCATTGTTATATTGACTTTGTTTTATTTAGGATATTTTAAACATGATTTAATATATCATAAAATATTATTAGTTATATTTCTCATGCCGGCTATGTAATCACCAAGACGCCGGATAAGCGTTTTATTTATTGATAGTAGGTCATCTAGAACATATAAAGAATATTTAGTCACTTCAAAAAATATGAGCGGCAATAGTTTTTATTGTGTTGATAGGGCGTCATCGATTGACTTTCAGCCGCACACCTTCACACCTTCACCGCACACCTTCACCGCACACCTTCATTGAACTATTTACAACAGTTTTCAGTAAACTTGAAGTGTTATGAGTGGCCTCATCTGGCACATGTTTATATACAAAAGACTTGTAACGAACACTATTTTATAGAGGGGTGCGTAGAGTGTGTCACTTGAAGCGGGGCAGGACTTGGGCCTGTCTAGCCCTTTTAGCTCAAATTTCCTGGATGTCCCTTGCCTTGCATTAATTTTAATTCCCCTCAAGCAGGTGGCCTTTTCCCGGATTGTATAACATAGGAGACAGTGATGAATTTCGGGTCATTCACAGGGCCATGTGCGTGTCATCGATAGGGAAGGGGAAACTAGAAGCTATTACAGTGTTAACGCAGGGTTATTTCTATTGTTTTAAGATGGGAGGAGCCACAAAATCCGTTATAAGACTCAATTGTATATCTGCCAATGGGGTCTCTGTTTTAGAAGGCCCGCCTCTTAGATGACCCAAAAGGGTGAATCCTCTCCCTCGATTGGAGGATCTCCTTGAATTTCATGATCATGGCCCACCCACATTAGC
>SDVV010028231.1:0-11988 GCA_016164225.1 Gammarus roeselii | reverse complement strand
ATATATAACAAAATTTAATTTTCAATACATGTACACGTACATACGCTCGAATAAACACATGTATGTACGTATGTCCGTCTATAAACCTGTATACTTGTATACGCATTTGAGCGCCGAAGCGAGTGACGATAGGCTCTAAGATTTGCAAGCGCATTGTAATAGCAAGCTGTACGACGTGATCGGAGTCAGTGTTACGTAGAGGACAAGCGGAGACGGACGGATCATCCTCAAATAGATAACAATGAATGTTCAAGTGGCAAAAATTAGTTTACGTGTTGTGGAAGAAGAAATCTCTGAAGATGGTATGAGACGGATCGAACAAATATTGACTAATGTTGAAAATACCAGTTATCTCAGAATGGGTAAAACAAGATTAAATAGAGTGGGAGCTAACATTCATATATGGATGAAGGAAAAAGGAAGTCGGCTCTGGGTAACTATGTAACAAACTTCAAGGGAAATAAGAAAGCATCTCTCGAAATGGAAATGATCCGAGGGGAAAATAATCATGATTATAATAAAGCTGGAGTATTGGGGAACGTTTTTTTCCTATGAACCAAAGAAAACCTGGAACGTATGAAAGAATTTCTCATTGATGAAAAACAGTAAGACATTGAATTTGAGAAGATTCGAGGAATTAAAGTTCAAGAAGAAGAAGAATTACATTTGTGGACACAAGGGCACGGAACAGCCTTCGGGATTCGTAACAAAGATATGGTGGATTATATGATAGATTTTGAGAAGAAACTTAAACATCGTGATGCAGGGTATGGGTGGCTGTACGAGCCATGCTGTAATCGGAAAAACGAGTTAGAAGTCATTGATTATGCCAGCAAGACCTGTAAATAATACTAATAAGACTAGGTAAATCCTAAATCAATTGTTTATAATATCCTACAACTCAAAGGTAAAACGATGAAATTGCATACATTGCGTTGATCGGAGGTAACATCGGAATTGTTGAAGTCGGTAGGAGAATATATTTCAAGGGGTGCAACGGTACCCATAAACCTATCTCGGGGTAAATGCTGTATATGTGTAACAGAATGGTGAGACATAAATCAGAGTCTGATGAGAAAATATTCAATCAATATTGGGATTCTGTTGTGGAAGGATGGGATATAGCTTGAGTCCTCGACTGTTCGAAAAAAATGAGGTGATGGAGGTCTGTAAACTATGCCAGAAAGAAAAAAAATTGAATAAAAATAAATCGACGAGTAACGTGTGGAGACATTTAATACGCTGTCATCGTGAAGAGTTTGAAAAAATTAATGGAAAGAAAAAAGGCAGATCAACTGTGCAAGTCGTCAGAGGATGAAGTGTCAGGAGATATTGATGGAAAATGTGGTAGACCTAGTATGAGATGAAGTCGCCCATTTGTATGATGATGGAAAACAAATATGAATTACTTGTAACATTCATTCCATCTAAGATTGAAAAAATCTGACCTCTCTGGTAACATATATGAGTCGAGATTGATTGCGAAGTAGAAATAAGTAGGTGTCAAAACTGCAAAGAATAGATCAAAATGTAAAGTTAAGTGGAGATATTTGTTATGCATTGAATAAAACAGGGACTGAATATCGTACATAAGTTAGGTAAGGTTAGTTTTTTGATGATTTGCAAGTTCAGAATTGGATGTGTGTATCAAACTGCAAAAGATTGATCGAATTGTATAGATATGTAGTATGCATCGTATAAAAACATTGACTGAAAACCGTCCATAAGTTCGCTTAGGTTAGGATAGGATGATTACTTCTTTTAACATAATATACCATGAAGCTGATGCACATAAAATATCTTGTATCAACAGCAAGGAATGTTTTCTATGGGTGAGGTTAGGTTGGGTAGGTATTAATTCATCCGGCAGTGTATGGTAACCCTTTTGCAAAAAATGTGTGTAAATGCCGACATTATACCGACATTAACCATGAATACGCCTACATTATACCAGCATATGTCGGCATATGCTGGCATATGGCGGGGTCAAACCGTGAATACAATTACATTATACCGGCATATGCCGTCATATGCCGACAGATGACGGTATCAATCCGTGATAAAATGCATGGAAAATCTCGAGCGATGACACATAATTCATGGTTAAGTGGGTTAGATTAGGTATTATGCATCTGGCAGTGAATGGTAACCCTTTTGCAAAAATGTGTGTAAATGCCGACATTAACCGTGAATACGCCTACATTATACCACCATATGCCGGCATATGGCGGGATCAAATCGTGAATACAGCTACATTATGCCGGCATATGGCGGTATCAATCCGTAATAAAATGCATGAAAAATCTCGAGCGATGACACATAATTCATGGTTAAGTTGGTTAGATTAGATAATATGCATCTGGCAGTGAATGGTAACCCATTTTGCATAAAATGTGTGTAAATACCTTCATGCTGCCCCATACATGAGTCAACGCAGTGACGCTAACGATCCTGTATGTATAAAATTGAAATCATATCTGTACTCATTCAGATAGCGGTCCGCTTTATGGGAAGAAGGACGTCGCCCAGTACGATATGGAAGTATTTTACCAGAAAGGAAAATGCAGGGGTATGTGTTATTTGCAATGCGGAGATAAAATTAAGCAAATCAAGATCGACGTTCGGGTTTTGGCGACATCTGAAAGGACAGCATTATCTTGAATATGATACTCTTAAAAATGGGCGAAAAAATATAAGCTCTAATCTAAGGATGCTACGGCTGTGTTGATAGAACATTATAATCCGGACATGGGTATCAGAAATAATGATATAGACTACGCTCAACAGGTTGCGGGCAGTAAAGAAAGTGCGATGCCGGTATCAACCAAACGTGAAACGTATAAAGATTGGGTGAAATGGGGGAGTATACCCAAACCTTAGTCGAAATTGAAAATAATGAAAATAAGGGGAAAACGTGGGATACTTTCAGTGGAATGGATATCAGTGACAGTGACATCGAGGATATGTCATAAGAAGAAGAACCTACAAACGTTGAAGAAAAATGGATTATCAAATGGGGTAGTGAAAGGGTGTCAAGTTTAAGAAGTGTACAATTGCATAATAAAATCAAATGTTTATCTGACTTTGTTTCAAAATTAACGGTAATGAAACATGAGGAGAGAGAATTATGTATGTATCGGAAATCTGCGGGAAAATAATTAAAGGTTACGTGAGCAATAGCAAGAAGAAACCTGAAACGATTCGATGTCATATACATGTGGAAGAAATTAAAAAATTAGCGTCCATAAAAAGCTCGCTGAAGACTAAATACAAAGTTTTGGTTGCAAGGATAGGATTGCAAGTGTTGCATACACTTCTCCCAAATGTCGCTGTTTATCTAAAATGTGTACTAAGGGCGTTAGTCTAGTACACGAATAGATCAGAGAAAAAAACACACACACACTGATGATAAATCCTACCCCGATAAGAAGAGTCGACAGCTTCAGGTGAGGAATAAATATACATGATTGATAAAGAACCCACAAAGTGGCACTGGTACCAAGGATCAAGATAACACAAGAGAGGGAAGTCGAAGTCATTACTTATGTTTCGCCAAGATGCTCACGTTGAATTTTCGGTGTGAAAAAAGTGATGTTTTCGTATAAATGATATCCCATGTATATATATATGTAAATATTAATGTGTCAAAATCTATTATCAAAGAAATAATATATCTAATAAATCTAATAAATCTTTGTTTGCAATATCCTTAAATTAACTCGAATGAACTAGCATTGAAAATGCACTAAAACGCCTCTTGCCCCACGTTGAAAATGTGATAGATATTAAGCTAATTGAAGTTGTACACAGCTTCCTAAGCTATCGTAGATAAATATCTCATCAAGTGAAGAGTAGCCAAACCGTAAATGGTCTAGGACCCCTCCATCCAATAAATCGTCTTCTAAACGTAAAGGTATACATTTGCTAGTCATCAATAACGGAAAAAAATCCATAAAGATGTAGCGTGGACTTACACCTCCTAAACATACATTCCTATGATTATCGTGCAGAAATTTACATCTTGAAACTATTATTGAAGGATTAAAACAGTCGGGTATTTATTATACAGATTTCTCTATGTCTGAAAACAAAGAAAATATGGAAGGAGATACTGCTGGGGTAAGTACAACGGAGCGCTAAGGGTTAAAGTAACCCTGTCTTAATCGTAACAGAATGTCATATATACATATAAAAAATACCACAATGATGCAACAACCTACCAATTATGCCTGAAATAGTGTGGAAGATGCAAACCTAAAAAAAACTAAAATGCCTTACACTGTATGAGAAATTCTGCAAGCAATACAAATTTCAACATAAATCAATCGATCATTACTAAGTATACATAACATGATATTTTCACTTACAGAAAAATCCATATCGTTCAGGTATTTTCGCTATTGGAAACCGCGTCAATGGAAGACTGATATAACTGATTCAAAACTGGATAATGCAATATGGGGTAAATAGATTTTCGACCGTAGGTGCTGCATCATCCCACAATACATACCTCATCTCGCCAATAATCAGACTAATAAGCCATACTATTCCTATAGATAATATATACATATGAAATAAATAAATGGGAAACACAGAACCTTGCCTGCAATCCTACCTTCAGGCTTGTACCATACAGGGTAGATCGCAGACTAAGGCTGCAAACTGCCAACAAATAAACCATACTATTCTTATAGATATAATATACATATGAACTAAATAGATGTAAAACACAAAACATAGCCTATATTCAATATCAAGGTTCAATCAAGCATCCCACCACTAAAAACTCCACCAAAAACACCTCCGAAATTAATCAAATATACCACAATTAGATAAGAATACACATATATATGTCCACATAAAAAATATAGAAATATAATCCATACACAACGAAACATATACTCAATCGTAGCAAAAACATGATACGGAACCAAATTATAAGACAAAGAATAAATAAGAGCAATTTCACCTATTTTCCCAGGAGCGCTTCCAACTTTTTGCGTACGGCTATCCTCAAGCGCACCCTCACCAGAAAACTTGCTATAACACTATTCATACTAGAATCGAATAAAATATATATAACGAGCAACAGTTGGTGATCAATTATACTCCCACTACAACCCTCTCTGAGAAAAATATATACAATAAATGGGAAAAAGCGAGTGGATTTAATCAATAATATCAATCATGCAGTATAAAATATCATGTATAAACAATGCCTTCTATTCAAATGAGTCATTCAATAACAAACATAGTAATATATATCATGCCCTCCTACCGAGCGAAATATTCCAAAACAATCATATATAGCATTGACAAGACCTAATAACGTACATCTATATTATCCGTACGTAAGCAATCGTAAATAAAAGCAACCAGAAACCGTAAGGAAACTGAAATTTCCCGAATGGAAAACTATTCTCCAAGAGGACGATATATCTCGAGATAAAAATCTTTGTGTGACATTTGACAGATACAGATCATTCGGATCACCCACTCCCAACTTCCCGGGTGGTCTCTCAAAACTTGCGTTCTTGGTATCTCTATGTACCACCAGAAACTAACTTGACCACAAGATCAATTTGTCTTAACATATAACTACCATGTCCGAGAAATACTGCGCCTGAGTCAGACACATTAACAAATAACATACTTCATAACAATTACATTCGATAATAGGTTCAAAGATCTACTCATCCTATATCTTATTCCTTCACATCCGTTTCATGTAGCTATAATTTTGGCCTATCTAATTCCTTCAGTAGGCCGTTTCGTACCCCCTATTTTTTGCTTTCTCATTCCTTCACATCCGCGTTTAGGCGACATAATTTTGGCTTATCTAATTCCTCACATCCGCGTTTCGTCGTTATAATTTTGGCCTATCTAATTCCTTCACATCCGCGTTTCGTCGTTATAATTCTGGCCTATCTAATTCCTTCACATCCGCGTTTAGGCACTATAATTATGGCCTATCCAATTCCTTCACATCCGCGTTTGGCACTCTAATTATGGCCCATCTAATTTCTTCACATCCGCGTTTTGGCACTCTAATTATGGCCTATCTAATTCCTTCACATTTTGGCACTATAATTATGGCCTATCTAATTCCTTCACATCCGCGTTTTGGCACTATACTAGCTACTATTGTCACATAAGCTAATATTGTGCTTCATCTTCTATAACAGAAGTATATTATTTCGGTTTCTGTACTCCAGTATCGAATAATTCTGATTGTCAATCATTTAATCATTTCCTAGCGGTCATGAAGTATATATATTTCAGAGCTATGTATATGTTTTATGAATTACTTATGTAGTCTATTCACCACTTCATTATTCATACAATGTTTTATACCTATCTTTACAATATGTTAGCGCATTTCGTCATGAAATATGTATATCCAGTGCTATGTATATATTTTATGTACAATTTATGTCATCATTCAACCCTTTTAGTATTCATATCTTACCCCATCTTTACAATGTGTTAGCGCATTTCGATTTCCCAACCCCATGTTCTGAGGATTTCTTAGCCCCATGTGGTGGCGGTTTTCACAATCCTATGTATTTCGTAATTTCTCCAACCTCAAGTATTTCGTGATCGCCCCACCCCATGTATTTCGTGCCAGGCATACCCGATTCTCACCTCAAATAAGATGTAAGCTGTCGATCATTGATTATAATATTTTAATTTATAATCTGTCGCATGAAATCAGAACCAGCGGTGAATTTCAAATTGAATTTTCGTTTACGTTAATTCAAATAGTGTTCACGCCTATAAAGTTTTATGTGTACTATTTTAAAAATTTAAAACCCATTGCCAGATGACTGAAATGAAGGAATTAATTATAATTTAATAATTATACTAATTGTCATCCATATATGTAGGTATGTGTATGCACATACGAATGTGTATTATACTGATTGTCATCCATACATCTAGTTAGGTGAGTGCACATATGAATGTGTATCATATTGAATGTTCATCCATATATGTAGGTAGGTATGAGCACATAGGAATGTGTATTATACTAATTGTCATCCATATAAGTAGGTAGGTGTGTGCACATATGAATGTGTATTAAACTGATTGTCATCCATATACGTAGGCAGGTGTGTGCACACATGAATGTGTATTGCTCTTATTGTCATCCATATATGTAGGTAGGTGTGTGCACATTTGAATATGTATTTGTATGTGTACATGTATGATGGTATACTGTGAATTCCATTCACTTCCATGAAAGCGAACCAGCAGCACACTAGAGATGAGCTGCGATGTATCCATTTTGGATTTATCAATCCCATGCCCAGGTGTTTTTTATAAGATTTTCAATAACATATATTGCGAATCATGTTTTGAAACATGGAAGAGCTACAAACCGGCCCCCTACAGGAGATGTGCTGGAATAAATTCACTTTATCTTTCGTTTCGCTAATTCAAATAGCGCATATGAAAACTAAGTTTGATGTATTATACCTAAGTATTGAAATGCCATTGCTAGACGATGGAAATAAATGATTTAATAATAATAATAATACTATAACACTAACTACAGGCCCGGTGCCAAACACACCACGAGTTAACATGCTCATCTGACAGCAACAAGCACCAATCCTATAACACTAATCACAGTCCCGGTGCCAAACACACCACGAGTTAACATGCTCATCTGACAGCAACAAGCACCAATCCTATAACACTAATCACAGTCCCGGTGCCAAACACACCTCGAGTTAACATGCTCATCTGACAGCAACAAGCACCAATCCTATAACACTAATCACAGTCCCGGTGCCAAACACACCTCGAGTTAACATGCTCATCTGACAGCAACAAGCACCAATCCTATAACACTAATCACAGTCCCGGTGCCAAACACACCTCTAGTTAACATGCTCATCTGACAGCAACAAGCACCAATCTTATAACCCTAATGTGCACACAACCATCAATCAGTTGCGAAATAAATATCGACTAAGGAAGAGCGGCAACTCAGTTGCAGATGATGTCGGCATTGCACACCGAACAAAGCTTTTACGTTATGTCGTATTCTACGTTAATGTCAACACTACAAGCGTTGCTTCATAATTAAGGTCGGTGTGACAATGGACCGGGTATTCTACATTAATGTCAGCATAGTACGCAAAACCATGGCTTCGTAATTACGGTCGGCGAAGCAATAGACAAGGCATTCTACATTAATGGGGTCGACATGACACAGCAATTAACAAGGGCTTTTTTAACTCTCCAAACCAAGATAAAAACACTCCCCCATTATGCGTTGATGTAACAACAAAGGGGAGTGAACCTTGAGGAATGGCTAGCTGCGTTACGACCAGAAAAATAAAATAAAAATAAATAAATGATATATGAGACGTTTACTCACGAGTTGCCTCGTGGAATTCTGGTATTTTGCAAAGAGTTTCTTAATTCTACATTCCACATTGGATTCGAATTTCAATTGTATCGAGTAATGCAACCGGTTACACAATAACGAACCTACAAATGAATAAGTTCGGGTCTGTCTCAGTTCTATAATACATCTTACATTCAGGGTAGAATTTTCCCTGTAATATATTTTATACACATTGCATTCTGGGTACAACTTTATCGAGCGCCTCGTTACATGTAAGACGCATTTTGTTACGCGTTTTATTGCAGATTTTGTTACACATAAGACTTGCTAGTTCTATGGTACATGTGATATTTGTTCATGTTCTCGACAACGGCTAAGAACATCTCAGAGGCAAGTATTTATATATATGTTGTATGACACTATCGTATATATGGTCCGGTTGTATTGACGTTAAGCAATCTTTAGAGGTATTTCTCTTCATCCTGTAGTACATCACGAACAAAGTATTTCATGCAACCGTTATAAAATGGGAACAAATGAGCCTGACTGACATTAGACAGCACGCAAAACAATTACGCACTGATAAACTCACAGCTGCAACAGATACAGATACAGACACTATGCCGCATCCCCCAGGAAGGGAGGTGGCCGACGGCAAGGCGCACCTCACACCCTCAGACGCTCACACTCACCCAACTTAGCCCTTTTGTGCTAAAGCTGCAAGGCTTGTTATAATTCTAATTCTTAATGAAACATTGCAATCTTATGATCACCAAATATTGGCAGCGGCTGCAGTGCCGCACCATTGACAGCAAAACACTATTCCCCCTGCATTTATACGTCGTACACATATACATACATTCATACACACGCACCTACATGCACATATACATATATAAATATTTATACATACACGCACATATATGCACAATGATAAGAATGTGCCAATGCTGAAGCAAGTGCTTTTTCTAACATACAGGGATCGATCCTACCTAATGATGGCGCATGTATGGCGATAAGATGATTTAGGATTACAAGTGTTTACAAATGTAGGAAGACAGCAACAGGCCTATTGGCCCAAACTAGGTTGCCTTTTGATATCAACAGGATTAGTTCTGATGTAAAACGTCTAAGAGGCCTATTGGCCCAAACTAGGTTGCCTTTTGATAGCAAGTGGATTAGTTCTGAAGTAGAACGTCTAAAAAACGTCTAAGAGTTTCGTGTGCCATTTCTGTTTTGTTACAACAACAGGAAAGGAAGTGGTTCACCCATTTATCGGCGATTTATGTAGAGCTTATCGAGCCGCAACTTAAACGTTTCGATTGTATTGCTGTTCACAACCACCGCTGGAAGTTTGTTCCGTTCTTCGACAACTCTATACGTGAAGAAATTGCGCGTGATGTCGAGTGAGAAACGTTTCCTAACGATTTTGTATCCATTGTTCCTAGTCACTCCGTTTGTATCTAGAATGAAAAGGCTCGCTCTATCGAAGTTTTCCTTACCCTTCATAATCTTCCACTCTTCTATCAAGTCGCCTCTGATTCTACGTTTCTCAAGCGGATAAAGATTGAGTTCACGAAGCCTGTCTTCGTACAATTTGTTCGCAGAGAGGGGATGAGTTTGGTAGCTCTACATGGAGCATTCTCGAGTTTAATATCGTCTTTTTTAAGAAATGGAGACCAGAATTGAACGGCATACTCGAGATGCGGTCTAACAAATGCAATAAATAACTTGAGCATACTGTGTTGGTTTTTGTACGAGATAGTGCGGGATATCATACCTAGCATTTTGTTGCCTTTCATGGCACATCGTTACATTGCTTGCTGCTTTTCAAGTCGTTACTAATGAGGACACCTAAATCTCTCTCTTTGGTGACGGAAATTAGTTTCTTTCCGGACATTGAATATTCGTGTTTGAGGTTATGAGGACCTATGTGCATAACTTTGCATATGTCTATTTTCAATTTCATTTGCCACTTTTCTAACCAATCAACAATTTTGTTCAAGTCTAGTTGGATCTGCTGACACTCTAGTTTACTTTGTACTTTTCCTCCGATCTTAGTATAGTCTGCAAACTTGCTAATGTTTGAGAGTACGTTGCTATCGAGATCGTTGATAAATATTATAAAAAGAACTGGCCCCAACCCGGATCCTTCAGGCACGCCGCTTGTAACATTACCCCAGGGGGAGGAAGCTCCGTTAAGTAGAACTCGCTGCCGTCTGTTCGTAAGCCAGCATTTTTTCCAGTTGTTAAGCTCGCCTCGAATACCGATGCTGTGCAATTTACTAATTAAGCGCGTGTGGGGGACTTTATCAAAGGCTTTTTGAAAGTCAAGGTAAATGATATCGATTGGAGATTTTGTGTCATGGATTTCGATTATATTTCTGAAAAAGAGTAGCAGATTCATAAAACAGGAACGGTTATGTATAAAGTCATGCTGGGAGTCGCCAATAAATTTGATTGATTCTAAGAATTCTGTAATTTTATCCGTTATCAAACTTTCCATCAACTTGCCAATGACTGAGGTGACACTAATTGGACGGTAGTTGACGGGACACTTTGTGTCCCATTTTTTTTAAAAAAAGGGGGAACATTGGCCTCTTTCCATATAGAGGGGCAGGTGCCATTTGTAAAAGATTGGGTGAAAATGTTCGATAAATGTTCGGCGATTTCATTTTTAGTCTCTTTCAGAATTCTGGGATGAATTTGGTCTGGACCTGGAGTTTTGGTGACTTTAAATTTAACTATAAATTTAATACCTTTGGCGGGGGGAAAGTTCACTGTGCTGGGGGCTTCAATTCGTTTTGCCGCAATGATATCCTCAGGATTAGGAATATCCTGATTCTCTTACGTAAATACAGAGCAAAAGTATTTATTAAGTAGAACTCATTTTGGTGTCGTCCGTTTCTAGCTCACCAACATCGTTCTCGAGAGGACCTATTACAGATCTTGATTTTTTTTACTGAAACAGATACTAGGCCGCATCCCCCAGAAAGGGGGGTGGCCGACGGCAAGGCGCACCTCACACCCTCAAACGCTCACACTCACACAACTTAGCCCTTTTGTGCTAAAGGGTCAGACCGGTTGCCCCTCAACTTACACTCTGGGTCCCGAGTGCAGTCCGAGGAACCGTCGTCAGCAACAGGGCCCGACAGTTTTCACTGGTTTACCCCCGCCGCGTCATAATGGCCGGGCCCAAACACCCACGACCATCCCGACAGCGGGATGCCAAGGGCGGGAAACCACATCAGAGCAGTGTCAAAATCAACCATTCACAATCATTCTCCACTCACGCCTGTTCATTGCACACTCTCTCGACACCTCCACATTCATGTATCTCCTTCCCAACGCCTGCTTCAGACCATCCATCCACCCAAACTTCGGTCTACCTCTAGGCCTGCGACCGCTCGCCTCCGCATTCATCACCCTTTCCACCAATCTCCCTTCATCAATCCTCTCCATGTGCCCGAACCATCTCAGTACACGCGAATCCACTCTGTTCTCCAACTTCTTCACCATCCCTGTTCTGCTTCGAACCACGTCGTTGGTGATCCGGTCTCTCAGCGTTACTCCAGCCATGCTCCTCAAACACTTCATCTCGAAAACATTCAACCTTCTTCTCTCCTCTG
>SDVV010028230.1:0-11988 GCA_016164225.1 Gammarus roeselii | reverse complement strand
TACACGATACGTGACACGACAGCGGCACTGCAGATCCTAACCGCAACCTGAGAGATACACGATACGTGACGCGACAGCGGCACTGCAGATCCTAACCGTCACCTGAGAGATACACGATACGTGACGCGACAGCGGCACTGCAAATCCTAACCGTCACCTGAGAGGTACACGATACGTGTCGCAGCAGAAGCACTGCAGATCCTAACCGCAACCTAAGAGGTACACGATACGTGACGCGACAGCGGCACTGCAGATTCTAACCGCAACCTGAGAGATACACGATACGTGACGCGACAGCGGCACTGCAGATCCTAACCGCAACCTGAGAGATACACGATACGTGACGCGACAGCGGCACTGCAGATCCTAACCGCAACCTGAGAGATACACGATACGTGACGCGACAGCGGCACTGCAGATCCTAACCGCAACCTGAGAGATACACGACGTGTGATGCAAAAGCGGCACTGCTGATCCTAATCGCCCCTGAGAGACACACGATGTATGATACAACAACGACACTGCAGCTCCTCGCAGCCACCTAAGGGACACACGACATGTGATAAAAAGCAGTACTGCAGCTCCTCCCACCCATCGATGAACATTTGACATGTGATTCGATACCTGTGCCCTATGCCACGTAACCATCTACTCTTATCCAGTTCCCCGTCTACCCGACAAATTCACAATTTATTTCCTGATAACCCGTCTACTCGTATCCCACCCCATGTATATCCATACCCCATTGCTAGTCCACTCCAGTCAACCAGTGACTCATCTTCCATCTACTCTGTCCCACCTCCCATCTACCCCTCCCTCTCTACTCCCTGCACCGTTTCGATACTGCACTACGACGGGTGCCCTATACTCCTCTTCACCCCTATCTCCCTCTTCACTCACTGCAAAGCTTGTGGTACTGCACCACCATGCCCCCCTACCTTACTCACTGCACCGCTTGCGGTACTGTGCCACCATGCCCCCCTCCCATACTCACTGCACCGCTTGCGGTACTGCACCACCATGCCCCCCTCCCCTACTCACTGCACCGTTTGCGGTACTGTGCCACCATGCCCCCCTCCCATACTCACTGCACCGCTTGCGGTACTGCACCACGATGGGCCGCTGCCGAGCGCAAGCCTCGGCCCTCAAGAGGCACTCGTTGTTGTAGGAAAGGCCGTCAGACCCGCACACGGGCTCCAGCTCGCCCGCACATGGAGGACACTCACACACGGGCCGCTCGTTCCTCTCCACGCACACAGCTCCGTGAGTACACCGGAACCCGCTGCACACGCCTCCGGGCCCTGCACAGATCGGAAGTAGAAATTGGTACTATGATACCCAAAATATATTTTCCATAAATACCCATAGTTTTAAACCTACAGCACGAAAAATAAAGTGCGAAATACAAAATGTTATTTCATCTGCCTTTTTTTTGGAAAAACACTCCTAAAACTGATTCCACTTAGAAGACATTTATTCTCCACATAAAAATCATTTACACTAACTCACTTAGCACTCTTTGAAGAGTTCCTTTCTCATCACAGGCCCCCATTTCACTGCATCGCTTTCTGACTGATCCTTTTTCAAATCCAAATTCCCCCGTAAAGGGTCCCCTCACTTATCAGCCCCTCCTCACCACACACGCCCACGAAGCGCACGCTGATTTCCAGCTGCCGTATGCAGGCCCTCCTCCTCAGCTCGCAGTGGCTGTCGTATGTGATCCCGTCGGAGCCGCACACGGGCACCACCACGGGCTCACAGCGTGGCGGGCACTCGCACCGGGCCAATCCGAAACTGTCGATCTTGCACACCTCTCCAGGCAGGCACGAGACGGCGTCACAGGGATTCAGGCCTAGAGGTATGTGAGGAAGAGAAGGCAACGCTTGGGCAAGGCAAAAGTGCGGAGGAAAGAAATGCAACTAAGCAATGATCGGGGTGAAGTAGTAATGGTGAATCAATCCTGCTTAACTAAATCACACCGGCATTAGCATGTGAGTCGTCAGAGCTCCGGGAGATCATAAGTGTGCAGCACATCTCTTCACAGTCTATACATCTTCAACTAGATCTCCTAAATGTGAACTGACTAAAGGGGAAGAAGAAGAGCATGAGGATAAACAGATCAGCGTCGTGAAACAGCTGCCATGTAATGGGAAGTGCACTCGGGTAATAAAAATAATAAAAACGGAAAACTAAAGTGGAAAGTAATCAGCTCTAAATATAGCATCATAGAAGGAAAACTGAACACTCAGTTAACATTGAAGAAAGCAAATGAATTTGCATCGAACGAAACTGGATGACACGAAAATACCTAGAGTGTGTTTGGAGAGTTCTGAATCCCATTCAATTAACCGAGCCGTGGAGCCTAATGAACTGTAGCATCCATTGACGTTTCATGACAAGAAACGAATAAAATTTGAGAATGCAGCAAAGTATAACAAAAAAATTGCAATTTCTAAATAAAAATGTGTATCTAATCTCCGAAGTCAATCCCGATTAGTAAGATTTTTTCCAGAGAGTTTGTGCAATCTAAATGTTTTTATGTCATACATGATACCATGAAAAAGGGGTTTAATTATATTTACATAAAATTTGGTTCATTGAACCGTGTTTTTCTCACCTGCTAGATATTTATTAACCATCCCTCATCAAGTTATCGTAGCTTTCAATATTTTTAACTTTGTATGTATTGACGTATTGTATTATTTTTCCACATGGATGCATCTTTTAAAAGATATTTTGTTAATATCATTTTACTGCTAAGTTGTGGATGGCAGTAAATTTGCCTTTCAACAATATTAAATGTATCCCTAATTGACCCAAAAATATGAAATCAATTCTCCTCTATCTGATTGTTCAATCATCTGAAGAGACCATAACAGCTCGAACAGCGCAATCCATCATCAGAATGAACCGAGACAAACACATGCAAGATTGATTCATTGGATGTGTTTGTAGTTCCGAGAGGACAATACGGCCTTGTTATTACCAAGTCTGAAGATAAACACTCCGTTCGATGATGCTAGTATTGGAACAATAAATATCATCCCATCAATGGGAGAGCAATGAACCAACTAAAAGGTTTAACGACTCAATAGACGGTGAGCCCGTTACGATGGGCAGCAACCTAAATACGTTACGAACAGTTATGTTAAGCTGCTCTCAGTGTTCATTATCACGTTGAAATTATGGTTTTATGTTTCAGTTCAGGTGTAAACTTGAATGAAACATAGCGTGCAATATTTGTTCGCGTCAATTGAGGTTTAGTATACAACGATACCTGATATGCATAGCAGGTAATATTATGAATACGATTAATATGTTTGCACAATGTACATTGTTATCAATATATTGGTATTTTTTTCAATAATTTTCAAAAACTACAGACATTACCAAATGAAGAATAAATGCGACAGAACGCCAGAAATTACATCCACCAATTACGTATAAAAATGAAAACGCCCGTGTTATGCATCTACACAAATTATCAACATATTAAAAAATGATAATTCTTTGTACTTTTCGTCACGTTGATTCTTAACGACAAGAATTTACTCTAGAATGAATTATTTGGTTGATGTGGCAAAATAATTGTTTATAAGGAAGTTCGAAGATTTTAGGCCAAGCAAGGTATTTATTCCGATTCAACGAGGCACGGCAGTCATTAGCTAATCGTTCGTAGCAACGACTTCAATAAAGGTCTAATGGAACACAGGACTCATAGACAGTGATTCCCTTTGCAGGAATAAATTGTGGTGAAAGCCATTAGCTCGTGATCGTGATAACTTCATTCTGAAATACTCGATCGTTTAGCAAAGCATTGCAGAGAAAGAACCACATTCAGTTTCCCCACCACATCCACAATCGGAAATTTCAAAATCTGGTTCAATGTATTACTGCACGGGAATAAAAAATTCTTCGGTTGTAAACTAATACTGAACATCGTGGGTTGAAACCTTAACTAGTAATCAATAATGGCAACGGAGCTATCAACTAGTCATGGTCAACATATGACACTTGACTGTGTTTGTTGTTAGCTCTTGGGGAGTCACGAACCACTGCAGTCAATCTCGCTATACCATCAATCGTACATCATCTTAGAAGATGAATATATTCTCTTCGGGAATGGTCTAGAGATATGATGTTGAGGTATGGTCTAGAGCCATGACGTTTAGGTATGGTCTAGAGCTATGACGTTGAGGTTTGGTCGAGAGTTATGATGTTGAGGTACGGTCTAGAGCTATGACGTTGAGTTATGGTCTAGAGCTATGACGTTGAGGTATGGTCGAGAGTTATGATGTTGAGGTACGGTCTAGAGCTATGACGTTGAGGTATGGTCTAGAGTTATGATGTTGAGGTACGGTCTAGAGCTATGACGTTGAGGTATGGTCTAGAGTTATGATGTTGAGGTACGGTCTAGAGCTATGACGTTGAGGTATGGTCGAGAGTTATGATGTTGAGGTACGGTCTAGAGCTATGACGTTGAGGTATGGTCTAGAGTTATGATGTTGAGGTACGGTCTAGAGCTATGACGTTGAGGTATGGTCGAGAGTTATGATGTTGAGGTACGGTCTAGAGCTATGACGTTGAGGTATGGTCTAGAGTTATGATGTTGAGGTACGGTCTAGAGCTATGACGTTGAGGTATGGTCGAGAGTTATGATGTTGAGGTACGGTCTAGAGCTATGACGTTGAGGTATGGTCTAGAGTTATGATGTTGAGGTATGGTCTAGAGCTATGACGTTGAGGTATGGTCTAGAGTTATGATGTTGAGGTGTGGTCTACAGTTATGATGTTGAGGTATGATCTAAAGTTATGATGTTGAGGTATGGTCTGAAGTTATGACGTTGAGGTATGGTCTAGAGTTATGATGTTGAGGTATGGTCTAGAGTTATCATGTTGAGGTATGGTCTAAAGTAATGATGTTGAGGTATGGTCTAGAGTTATGATGTTGAAGTATCAAGTATTAAGCTGGTTGTTGTGGATGAACGATATAGGTACAGCGACTTTACAGATCTCATCATTAATACAATTGATTCAACAAAAGAAATTGTCCATTGCTGAAACTCTGATATTCATCAAAGCAAACGAACTATGAAATCCCCGGAGTGTATTAGATACCCTCTCTCACCGATGTCGCATGCTCCTCTATAGATGATCTCCAGGTTCCTGAGGTTCCTGCAGCCCTCCACCTTCATCCTACACTCGTTCCTGAGGAGGTCGAGAGAGGGGAGAGTAAGTTGAGCGTTACAAGGAACGTATCATACACAAGTTAGTAAAAATTAAGTTGGTTAGGTACGTTGGTTGTAAACTACATCCGGGCTTGTTTTGAAATAAATGCTTGAGTTTTATTTGTATAGTATAAATCCAGGTAGTCTCTCGTAACCATTACCAGCTGGGTCATGATCACGACAAAAACAACATTGCCAAATAAATGTAATTGTCTTCCCTGTTTGCAGTATGAAACACTCATCTTACAGGGCTTAACCCTATGCGCAATCGCACAATATTCCTTACTCCTAACCTCTACCCCACTATACCTCTCAATGCCTCCCCGCTCCCCACTCACGCGTATGTCTTGCCGTCCGAGGCGCAGACGGGGTCAAAGTCAGACGAACAGTTGTCCTCGCAGTCGCAGCGCGGTCTACGGTCCCCGGCCACCCGACACACCTGCGACTCCGGGCACTTCAGGGACCGGCACGGGTCTGGGAGGGAGTGAAGAGGAGGCTTCATTGAGGAGAGAAGGAGGCATCATTGAGGGAAGGAGGAAGGGGTAGGGTAGGGGACACGCTACATCTGTGATGCCGGCTATTTCAGGGACCAGCACCGGTCTGTGGGGGGGGACTCGGAGGAGGCGTCATTGAGGGAAGGGACCTCAGTACGACGCACCTGTGACGCCGGGCACTTCAGGGACCGGCACGGGTCTGGGAGAGAGGGGAAGTGGAGGCATCATTAAGGAGAGAAGGAGGCATCACTGAGGGAAGGAGGAAGCCTCATTCATGGGAGGAGGGGTAGGGTAGGGGACACGCTACACCTGTGATGCCGGCTATTTCAGGGACCAGCACCGGTCTGTGGGGGGGGGACTCGGAGGAGGCGTCATTGAGGAAAGGGACGTCAGTACGACGCACCTGTGACACCGGGCACTTCAGGGATCGACACGCGTCTGAGGAAAGGGAAGGAGAAGCAGTCATTGCTGGGAACAGAAGGTGTCATTGAGGGGAGGGGAAGGGTGGGTGGACACGACACACCTGCGACGCCGAGCACTCTAGGAACCGACACAGGTCGCGATAGAGGGAAGGGAGCGGGGAAATAGGGGGACGGGTGAGGAGACTTTACTCTGATTCACATGATTCACATAGGCCTACACACACCCAATATCCCTCCCGTCTCAATGTAAGCTGTCAGTTAGATCAAAGTATTCTCATCAATTGTTTTAATAATATTCCAACGTCTGATCGCTATACATTATGTAATCAGGATTTGGGAAAATATTTATTGCGTACTTTGAACTTACATTGATATCTATTTGATCGAGGCCTGTTCCATGGAGAGTCGGGTACTTTTAGCCAACAATGAAAGTAAGGTGCACCCGACCGTTCGCACGCGGTCTCATTTACTTGGTTGCACGTCGTGACCAACTCTCAAGTTCGACATTATCATCGGTCGATAAAGTCCATAACTCGGTTATCATATTTTATCGTCGGGGACATCGAAGATAACATTTCTCAGTGGAATTTTATTTGTTATCATCAAAAGTTTAGAGAAATCACACGAAAATTTATCACTTATAAAAAAGCCGGTCTCTGTGGCGGTCTTTCGTGACGTCGATTTGATGCTAATTCGTAATAGAGCAGCGATTACCATCGGGTAAAGAGACGAAAAAAAATGATTACGACAAAATTCCCTCGATCGACCGATGAAAACGTCTTACTTGGTCTACTAGGTCAATTATTCTGATTTAATGTTCTTAGCCTATCATTGTACGTATTTAATATGTATTGTTGTCCTATATGGTCATATATGTAGTGTTCATGAGGCACATCATACCGTTCATGGGACACATCATACCGTTCATGAGGCACATCATACCGTTCATAAGGCACATCATACCGTTCATGAGGCACATCATACCATTCATGAGGCACATTATACCGTTCATGAGGCACATCATACCGTTCATTAGGCACATCATACCGTTCATGAGGCACATCATACCGTTCATGAGGCACATCATACCGTTCATGAGGCACATCATACCGTTCATGAGGCACATCATACCGTTCATGAGGCACATCATACCGTTTGTGGATGAATAACGACTATCATTTTATTTTATTTCTCAGTACATCCAAGACATAAGATCATCTAAAATTCCGTGGGAATACTCTTAATCTCCGTCCCAGGTAGTAAAGGTGTATAAGGGTTCGTCCAGCAGAGTTGGGTTGCGGCTGCTGGTATCGTTGAAAGCCGGGATCCTTTGTCTGAAATCCCCCTCCTCCTCCTCCTCCTCCTCCTCCCTTTTCCTGGGCAGCTCAGTCCCGCCCATCTCTAACAGGAAGGCGCGGTTTGTTGTACGGTAGTAATCTATCGTCATGTCAAGATTAACCGTCGACTAAGTAAGATAGAGTCGAATGAGTCATCTCGCCATTTAAATAAGAAGGGTTAGTGCATTGTTGTCACTCGTAAACGTTATAATTTGCTTGGTTTGAGGAGAGAACGACTCGCGCAGTTTGCCTACAAGGAGTGCTACTGCTCTTCGTATTGCCGGTTATTCCAAGCGACTGAGCCAGTCCCAGTGAGGCTGTGCCATCTGAGGAGATGAGGTAATCCACAACCACCCAAGTCGACATTGGTTATGTACACCTGACCAGTTTAACAGTTAGACTAAATATTTTATGATGCTAATGCCAACCCTTAGTTTTAGGTAAATAACAAAGGATATCTCAGGTACTGCTATGACTGATACAAACAACAGAGACTTCGCTCACGGAAAGATAATGGTCACAAATGTATGGTTGTATGTCCCCAAGCTGTTCTATAATCCGCAGAGTTATTTTTATGATAAGACGTTGTAAGGAATTAAGCAAGTCATAGCCCCACAATACAACATGCTCTTTACTACTGCCGTAACACGCCGCTGCACTGTCATCCACTGCGTCTACGATCACACATTTAGCACATCACTAATGTAAAACGACTCTAAGTAACTATCAGTCGATTGTCTAGTCCCGTCACTCACCGCAGCTCCCTCGATGCTTGACGACCAGAGCCCGCTGTTGTCGACACGCTTCCACCCTCAGGTGACACTCGCTCTCATAGTCCTGGCCATCTGAGCCACAGTAGGTATCCTCTCCCCTGCTCGCCAAGCCCGTTGCGGCACAGTTCTCCGGGCACCGACACTCGGGACGGTTGTCGTCCCCCACAGGCACGCATATGGCACCGTGTTGGCACGGGTACAAGGAGCACGGGTCACGAGCAGCTGTGGGAAAATGACCATGGGAATTATCTGCGACAGCGTGGTAAAATTATGGCTTGCTGGGGAAAAAATGAGAGCATAATTCAATGAAATGAAGTAAAAATTTAGGCATGCCTTATTGCTCGGGTCGTGGAAATAGTTGAGATAAACGCGGGTTCGGGGTCACGAACAGCTGGCAGAAATACGACCACGGGCCACAGGTGGCTGGTACAAAATTACTGCCTGAGCCATGGATAGTTGTGAAGAGATACGACTCAGAGTAGATTTCATAAAGAAGCATGAGTCACTTAAAACAAAAAATACACTGAAACCTCTGTTGGATATGCCTGCTTTTTAAGCACACTATTGTGGTTACGTGATATGTTGTTCATAGTTTATATAGCATTGCAGTGCTGGCCTGCCATTTCCCAGAACAATGCTCTGCACAACTCAAATTACGATCAATATTTCTCAAAGTTGCGTCTTTAACCTTCAATAAATTTTAATGGAGTATAAGAAGCAAGAGTATGTGTCACCGTGTGCAGTTTTCAATCAATATTTCAAACAATTCTGATGAAGCACCGTACTCGATCGTAACCTTTCCGAAAATTACATCAGGCAGTAACTATGTTGAATTTAATTACATGTTGTTTCAATGTTTTTCAAACTTCCAACCGAAGAATTAAGTCGTTATCTACATCACGTTCTTTGGTGATGTGGATTTATCTTTTTGATATTTTTCCGCTTATACATCTGGAAAGTTTATGCCATTTCTCTGTACAAAAATATGATAACCAAATATTGACTAATTTGTCCCTGTTAGGCTCAACTGCTTTTAACTAATCATCAAAACCGACGCTTGTAATCAGATAAAATATTTTTTGATGCAAATATCGCGGGTATTTATGCGAAAGTATTTATAAATTTTGTTCATTCTAAAAAAATACCCAAGGCTTTATGTTTAATCGATTGCATGGAGAGGCAGGAGCCTAGTGGGGAATGATTCTGCCACTCCGTGCAATCGATTACATGGAGTGGCAGAAGCCTCTTGGGGAACGATTCTGCCACTCCATGCAATCGATTGCATGGAGAGGCAGAAGCCTCTTGGGGAATGATTCTGCCACTCCATGCAATCGATTTTCATGGGAAACTGAAATATTTAGGTTCGAGTACCTGGCCCCGAATACGACAGCCGAGTCGGTCATTTATTGTTATTAGGTCAGTCCATAAAAGCCTTTGGAAAATTTAAGTCATCAGCATAAGATGTGGAAATAGTTGCTGAGAAAAGACATTTGAACATCCTTAATTTACCAGTCAGCTCTAATTTTGCAACAAGTAACATTCAGGGCTTCCCCTACGTAATAAATATTCCTTCCTTCCCCTTCTTTATTCAATTAGTTAATCAGACTAACACGTGTCCGTCCAGCTTTCTGGAATCACTTTTGTTTCAGAATCCAGTCTCCATCGCATATTCCCATGGTTGTATGTTATGAGTGACAGAATCGAAAAATATTACTCTTCTTTCTGCCATATCACATCTGTTCCTTATAGCAGGCTGCTCGTATCTTTCTTTTAAATGATTAGAAGATTATCCATGATAAATACGATAACTTTTATCGTATGTTTTATATGGCGATTAACGCATCATACTCCTTTATCTCAAATATGACCCTTGGAGGAGGGATTCATGTCTCTAGTCATAATAATGGTCTTTAGAGAAAAATCAAACAATACATTGGTCCACAAGAAACTATGCCAATTTCTTACCACTTTTTGCTCATAAGCAGACAGAGACATACCGTCAAAAATTATATTTTTTTCTCCCGTTTAATAAATAAATATCGAGATCAGGATAGCACATTTTTTACTCTCATTCCTTCAGTATCGAAAACAAAATATTGATTTATGTTTTTCAAAAATTGAACCAGACAAATCCTCAGCTTGTATGGTAAATTTCAGATTAGTTTAGCTTGTCTGGATAGTACCTCATCAATGCACTTCAATGACATGTGGACCGCTTGGACCGATGTTTCATTGCAGGCTCAGCTCTGGCCCGATAGGCTCAATATTAGCAATAAAAATGACTCACTTCGGTTCGGAACTACATCGTCATTTCTGGGTCGCACTTTGGAACGCGACTCCCGGCCGAGCCTGATCAAATGCGTCTCCCGCTATTGCTTTGCATAATATTATGCAACGGCTACAAATTGGTTCTTCAGCAGATAAAGCAGCTCTCTCGGGCCTTGATCAAATTAGCAGGTTCAATACAGCGTTGTTGTAACAAGTGGCACGAACGTCTACAGGCCGACAGGGATGACGGTGTGGTGGAAAAGTGATGAACGGGGAAGGGATGCACGAAGCGGTGACGTTATGGTTGAACAAGATTAAGGGGATGTACCAATGAAAACGGATTATGTGTGATTATAAAGAATACTTGACATGAATAGATTGTAAGTGTTTGCCTTCATGTGCGAAAGAGGAATGCACTTAACGCAGCTTCACTCTGATAGAATGGGCAGCGACTTTCCACGAGTGGAGCTTCTCAGGACTCGCTTTCAATGTCTTACCAGCATTTACTGCGGCCTGACAATTGACCGTGGCAATTTAGTTTTGTTTTCGCCGCTCACCTTTTAAGAACCGCAAGTGCTGGCTGGCCTCTGCACTGTCTATGAGAGTATTGTTGGAGTGTCACTATCTGGGTCAGGCGCCTCAAGCGTGAGAAAGTACAACCTTCAACTTCCGTGGAAATATTTCTCGGGGCTAAGAAATCTTGCATTCCATCCAACCATACAGACACATTTTACACCAACGCCCTTTTCCCACATCCATCATCCTAAGTATCGTCTCTTTCTGTTGCCATTCACACCATCATTTAATTCACTACATTCATATGATGGATCAATAAGCTACACCAACACGAGCAGGCTTTCGATCAAGCCTGTATTCTGAGACATTCATCGCTGTAGGTCCGTTCACCAGATGGCAGCACCAGCCCCCCTATTAAATGAAGCTAATCTAACCATGCACCTGTCTAACCATGCACCTGTCTAACCAGGCTCCTGTTTAACCATGCTCATGTCTAACCATGCACCTGTCTACCCATGCACCTGTCTAACTAGGCTCCTGTCTAAATATGCTCCTGTCTAACCATGCACCTGTCTAACCATGCACCTGTCTAACCATGCACCAGTCTAACCAGGCTCCTGTCTAACCAGGCTCCTGTCTAACCATGCACCTGTCTAACCATGCACCTGTCTAACCAGGCTCCTGTCTAACCATGCTCCTGTCTAACCAGGCTCCTGTCTAACCATGTTCCTGTCTAACCAGGCTCCTGTCTAACCAGGCTCCGGTGTAACCATGCTCATGTCTAACCATGCACATGTCTAACCATGCACCTGTCTAACCATGCACCTGTCTAACCATGCACCTGTCTAACCAGGCTCCTGTCTAACCAGGCTCCTGTCTAACCATGCTCCTGTCTAACCATGCACCTGTCTAACCAGGCTCCTGTCTAACCATGCACCTGTCTAACCAGGC
>SDVV010028229.1:0-11988 GCA_016164225.1 Gammarus roeselii | reverse complement strand
AACCAAGAACAGATTTAAACAATTTAGACTTTACAAACAATTCTTCATCTTTGTTCAGAAAGAAGATACAGTTTTTTTACGGGGACCTGAGATTGGAAAACATGGATTGATACAAACAGCGAAGTCTTCACGAAACCTTCATTTTCCTTGTTCAGTAAAAAAAGACAGTTTGATAACGGGGACCTGTGATCGGAAACCAAGAATTGATTCAATCAAAGAAAACTTTACGAACAATTCCTTAAAAAAAAATCAGTAATAAAAGATAGTTTGATAACGTGGACTTGTGATTGAAAAACAAGAATAAATTTAAACAGCAAAGTCTTTACGAAATTATCCTTGTTTGTGTTCAGTAAGGAAAGACAGTTTGATAACCGGGACGTATGATTGGAAACCATGAATAGATTTAAACAACGAAGATTTTACGAACAATTCCTTATCTTTGTTCAGTAAGGAAAGACAGTTTGATAACGGGGACCTGTGATGGGAAACCAAGAAGAGATTCAATCGAAGAAGCTTTTACGAACAATTCCTTATCTTTGTTCAGTAAGTAAAGACAGTTGGATAACAGGGACCTGTGAATGGAAACCAAAAATAGACTTTAACAAAGACTTTAGGACCAATTCCTTTTCTTTGTTGAGTTAGGGAAGACAGTTTGATAACGGTGACATACGATTGGAAACCAGGAATAGATTCAAACAAAGAAGACTTCACGAACAATCGCTTATCTTTGTTCAGTAAGGAAGGACAGTTTGGTAACGGGGACCTGTGATTGGAAACCAAGAATAGATTTAAACACAGAAGAATTTACGAACAATTTCTTATATTGGTTTAGTAAGGAAAGAATGTTTGATAACGGGGCTTGTGATGGGAAACCAAGAAGAGATTTGAACGAAGGAGACTTTACGAACAATTCCTGATATTCTTTCTGTAAGGAAAGCCAGTTTGACAACGGGGATCTGTGATTGAAAAACAAGGATAGATTTAAACAGCAAAGTTGTTCTGAAATTTTCCTTATCTTTGTTCAGTAAAGAAAGACAGTTTGATATCGGGGACCTGTGATTGAAAAACAAGGATAGATTTAAACAGCGAAGTCTTTACGAAATTTTCCTTATCTTTGCACAGTAAAGGAAGACAGTTTGATATCGGGGACCTGTGATCGGAAAACGAAAATATATTTAAACAAAGAAGACTTTACGAACATTTCCTTATCTTTGTTTAGTAAGGAAAGATAGCTTGATAACGGGGAGCTGTGATTGGAAACCAAGAATAGATTTTAACCAAGACTTTACGAACAATTTCTTATCTCTGTTCAGTAAGGAAGGACAGTTTGATAACGGGGACCTGTGATGGAAAACCACGAACACATTTAAGCAAAGAAGACTTTACAAACAGCTCTTTATCTTTGTTCAGTAAGAAAATACTGTTTGATAACGGGGACCTGTGATTGTAAACTACGAATAGATTTTAACAGCGGAGTCTTTACGAAATATTCCTTATCTTTGTTTAGTAAAGAAAACCAAGAAAAAATTCAAACCAAGTAGACTTTACGAACAATTTCTTATATTTGTTCAGTAAGGAAAGCCATTTTGACAACGGGGACCTGTGAATGGAAACCAAGAATAGATTTAAGCAGAGAAGACTTTACTAACAATTCCTTATCTATGTTCAGTAAGGAAAGACAGTTTGATAACGTGAACCGGTGATTGGAAACCAAGAATAGATTCAAGCAAAGAAGAATTTACAAACAATTCCTGATAAAGGGGACCTGTGATTGGAAAACAAGGATAGTTTAAACAGCGAAGTCGTTACGAAATATTCCTTATAATTTTTCAGTAAAGAAAGACAGTTTGATAACGGGAACATGTGATGGGGACCCAAAAATAGATTTAAACAGAGAAGACTTTACAAACAAGTCCTTATCTTTGTTCAGAAAGGAAATACAGTGTGATAACGGGGACCTGTGATTGGAAAACAAGGATAGTTTCAAACAGCGAAGTCGTTACGAAATATTCCTTATAATTTTTCAGTAAAGAAAGACAGTTCGATAACGAGAACATGTGATGGGGACCCAAAAATAGATTTAAACAGAGAAGACTTTACAAACAAGTCCTTATCTTTGCTCAGAAAGAAGGTACAATTTGATAACGGGGACCTGAGATTGGCAAACAGGGATAAATTTAAACAAAGAAGACATTACAAACAATTCCTTATAATTGTTCAGTAAGAAAAGACAGTTTGATATGGGGACCTGTGATTAAAAACCAGGGATAGATTCAAACAAAGAAGACGTTACGAACAATTCCTTATCTATGTTCAGTAAGTAAAGTACAATTTGATGACGGGGACCATATGATTGGAAACTAGGAATAAATTTAAGCGAAGAAGACTTTACAAACAATTCCTCATCATTGATCAGTAAGGAAAGACAGTTTGATAACGGAGACCTGTGATCGGAAACCAAAAAAAAGATTTAAACAGCAAAGCCTTTACGAAATATTTCTCATCTTTGTTCAGTAAGGGAATACAGTTTGATAACGGGGACCTGTGATTGGAAACCAGGGATAGATTTCAACGAAGAAGACGTTACGAACAATTCCTCACATTTTTTCAGTAGGATACGACAGTTTGATAACGGTGACCTGTGATTGGAAACCAATAATAGACTTAAAAAGCGAAGTCTTCGCGAAATATTCATTATCTTTGTTCAGTTAGGAATGCCAGTTTGACAACAGGGACCTGTGAATGGAAACCAGGAATAGATTTAAGCAGAGAAGACTTAACTGACAATTCCTTATCATTGTTCAGTAAAGGAAGATAGCTAGATAACGGACCTGTGATGGAAAACCATGACTAGATTTGAACAAAGGAGACTTTACGAACAATGCCCTATCTTTGTTCAGTAAGTAAAGACAGTTTGAAAACGGGGACCTGTGATTGGAAACCAAGATGAGATTTTAACAATTTAGACTTTACAAACAACTCCTTATCTTTGTTCAGAAAGAAAATACAGTTTGATAACGGGACCTCAGATTGGAAAACATGGATAGATTCAACCAGTGAAGTCTTTACGAAATATTAATTTTCTTTGTTCAGTAAAAGAAGACAGCTCGATAACGGGGACCTGTGATCGGAAACCATGAATGGATTTAAACAAAGAAGACTTTACGAACAATTCTTTATATTTTTTTCAGTAATAAAAGACAGTTTGATAGCGGGGACCTGTGATTGGAAACCATGAATAGATTTTAACAATTTAGACTTTACAAACAATTCCTTATCTTTGTTCAGAAAGAAAATACAGTTTGATAACGGGGACCTGAGAGTTAAAAACATGAATAGATTTAAACACAAAGTCTTTACGAAATATTCCTCATCTGTGTTCAGTAAGGAAAGACAGTTTGATAACGGGGACCTGTGATGGGAAACCAAGAAGAGATTCAAACAAAGGAGACTTTATGAGAAACTTCTTCTATTTGTTCAGTAAGGGAAGCCAGTTTGACAACGGGGACCTATGAATGGAAACCAAGAAGAATTCAAACAAAGGAGACTATACGAACAATTCCTTATCTTTGTTCAGTAAAGAAAGACAGTTTGATAACGGGGACCTATGATGGGAAATCAAGAAGAGATTCGAACAAAGGAAACTTCACGAACAATTCCTTATATTTGTTCAGTAAATCAAGCCAGTTTGACAACGAAACCTGTGAATGGCAACCATGAATAGATTTAAGCAGAGAAGACTTCGCTAACAATTCCTTATCTTTGTTCAGTAAAGAAAGACAGTTTGATAGTGGGGACCTGTGATCGGAAACTAAAAATAGATTTAAACAAAGAAAACTTTACGAACAATTCCTTATCTGTGTTCAGTAAGGAAAGACAGTTTGATAACGGGGACCTGTGATGGGAAACCAAGAATAGATTTAAACAAAGAAGACTTTACGAACAATGCCATATATGTGTTCAGTAAGTAAAGACAGTTTGATAACGGAGACCATTGATTGGAAACCATGAATAGATTTAAACAGAGAAGACTTCACGAACAATTTCATATCTTTGTTCAAAAGGAAAGACAGTTTGATAACGGGGATCTGTGATTGGAAACCATGAATGAATTTAAACAGAAAAGACTTCACGTACAATTCCTTATCTTTGTTCAGTATGCGAAGACAGTTTGATAACGGGGACCTGTGATTGGAAAACATGAATAGATTCAAACAAAGAAGACTTTACCAACCATTACTTTTTGTTGTTCAATACGGAAAGACAGTTTGAAAACGGTGACATTCGATTGGAAACCCCGAATAGATTTAAACAATGAAGAATTCACGAACAATTCCTTATCTTTGTTCAGTAAGGAAAGACTGTTTGATAACGGAGACCTGTGACTAGAAAACATGAATAGATTTAATCACAGAAAACTTTACGAACATTATCATATGTTTGTTCAGTAAGGAAAGGCTATTTGATAGCGGGACGAGTGATTGGAGACCAAGAATTGATTCAAACAAAGAAGACTTTACGAACAATTCATCAACTTTGTTCAGTAAGGAAAGACAGTTTCATAACAGGGACCTGCGGTTAAAGCCAGGAATAGATTAGAACAAAGAAGACTTTACAGACAATTCCTTATCTTTGTTCAGTAAGGAAAGACAGCTTGATAGCGGGGACCTGTGATAGGAAGCCAAGAATAGATTTAGTCATAGAAGACTTTACGAACAATGCCTTATCTTTGTTCAGTAAGTGGAGACAATTTGAAAACGGTGACCTGTGATTGGAAACCAAGAATAGATTTAAACAAAGAAGACTTTACAAGCAATTCTTTATCTTTGTACAGAAAGAAAACACAATTTGATAACGGGGACCTGTGATTGGAAAACAAGGATAGATTTAAGCAGCGAATTCTTTACGAAATGTTCCTTATCATTGTTCAGTAAAGAAAGACAGTTTGATAACGGGGACCTGTGATTGGAAACACTGAATGGATTTAAACAAAAAAGACTTCACGTTCAATTCCTTATCTTTGTTCAGTAAGAGAAGACAGTTTGATAACGGGGACCTGTGATTTGAAAACATGAATGGATTCAAACAAAGAAGACTTTACGAACAATTCCTTTTTGTTGTTCAGTAAGTAAAGACAGTTGATAAAGGGGACATGTGATTAGAAACCAAGAATAGATCTAAACAATGAAGACTTCACGCACAATTCCATATCTTTGTTCAGTAAGGAAAGACAGTTTGATAACGGGGACCTGTGATTGGAAACCATGAATAGATTTTAACAATTTAGACTTTACAAACAATTCCTTATCTTTGTTCAGAAAGGAAATACAGTTTGATAACGGGGATCTGAGAGTTAAAAACATGAATAGATTTAAACAGCGAAGTCTTTACGAAATATTCCTTATCTGTGTTCAGTAAGGAAAGACAGTTTGATAGCGGGGACCTGTGATCGGAAACTAAAAATAGATTTAAACAAAGAAAACTTTACGAACAATTCCTTATCTTTTTTCTGTATGGAAAGACAGCTTGATAACGGGGACCTGTGATGGGAAACCAAGAATAGATTTAAACAAAGAAGACTTTACGAACAATGCCTTATATGTGGTCAGTAAGTAAAGACAGTTTGATAACGGAGACCAGTGATTGGAATCCAAGAATAGGTTTAAAAAGAGAAGACTTAACGAACAATTTCATATCCTTGTTCAAAATGGAAGACAGTTTGATAACGGGGACCTGTGATTGGAAACCATGAATGGATTCAAACAGAAAAGACTTCACGTACAATTCCTTATCTTTATTCAGTATGAGAAGACAGTTTGATAACGGGGACCTGTGATTTGAAAACACGAAACGATTCAAACAAAGAAGATTTTACGAACAATTCCTTTTTGTTGTTCAGTAGGTAAAGACAGTTTGATAAAGGGGAATGTGATTGGAAACCAAGAATAGATTTAGACAATGAAGACTTCACGCACAATTCCTTATCTTTGTTCAGTAAGGAAAGACAGTTTGATAACGGGGACCTGTGATTAGAAAACAAGAATAGATTTAATCACAGAAGACTTTACGAATATTATCTTATCTTCGTTCAGTAAGGAAAGGCAATTTGATAGAGGGACATGTGATTGGAAACCAAGAATCGATTTAAACAAAGAAGACTTTTCGAACAATCCCTTTTCTTCGTTCAGTAAGAAAAGCCAGTTTGATTGCGGGGACATGTAAATGAAAACCAAGAATAGATTTAAACAAAGGAGACTTTTCGAACAATTGATTAACTTTGCTCATTAAGGAAAGACATTTTGATAACAGGGACCTGTGATTGAAAACCAGGAATAGATTTGAACAAAGAAGACTTTACGAACAATTCCTTATCTTTGTTCAGTGAGGAAAGACAGGTTGATAGCAGTTACCTGTGATGGGAATCCGAGAATAGATATAATCAAATAAGACTTTACGAACAATGCCTTATCTTTGTTCAGTAAGTGAAGACAGTTTGATAACGGGGACCTGTGATTGGAAACCATGAATAGGAAAACAAGAAGTTTATCCTTGCATGTCTATAGTAAATAGATTTAATGTTTACGCAATGTACCCGGTATATTTTTCCGTCCAAACGTAAAAAAATTGAGAGATCCGTCAGTTCGGGCACTGGTGCTCGACGCTTTTTCTGGGTAAAATTTTATTTTTTGTTATCACGTAATGGTTACGTTGTTTCATTGAAAAAATGTCCCTTTCGTAAACTTAAACCTGCGATATAATTTAATGTCAGATTTCTAAAGTTGGTACACGGACTTCAACCAAACACATTTTCACGAAAGTTCCTATGCACTATTTATTGATGGGATCAGAAACGCTTTGCCATAGATCATTATGTGTATCGAAAACAATTGAGACTGGTTAGAGTTGGGTCCGACCATTTATTGATAGGGACATTAAGAAACGTTCCGTCTTAGATCATTATGTGTGTGTTTAGATTTCACTGATTAAAACTCCTCGTTTGCCATGCCATTTTCTTATGGAGGCTAAGCTGAAGACACTTTTAATATCGAGCTTATGCTCGTTTGGTACTTTTTATCATGTACTGAATGTTCGTAATTTTTGTGAGCAAAAAAGGGCTTGGAAATGTATTCAAGTACAAATGTATTCGATTTTTGGATAATCATCGGATTGTAATGTAACTGGAAATACAACTGTATTTGAATTCTGGATAATCGTCAGACTGAAGCAATGTACGGGAAATACAAATGTATTTGACGTCTGGATAATCGTCGGACTGTAATGTAACGGGAAATAAATTTCCATGAAATAAGGTTTTCGGGGCAAAGAATCACTAAAGACACGTAAAATATGAAAGGTGTTAAATACACAAGGTGAGTGAACGGAATGAAAAGCGAGTAAATGGAATAGAGCGTAGATCACGGTTAAACAAATGTATCAGCCGTAAACAAGAAAAAAACTAAAACGAACTTGCAAACCACCAAATACGCCGCGATATTCAGGAAATTTATTTATGGTTTCGCCTGTTTTTTCCCTACAGCAGCAAATGTTCATGACGCGCGAGGCGGAAATTCTGAATATGTTGTTCGAAGATGTCAATATTACGAACAGAAATGTCATAGGATGTCACAACATATTGCAAAATTAAATTGCTATGTGTTATAATTATATTAGATTAAACAAAAATAGAATAGAAAAGAGGAACATGTACGAGTGGACCTCTTTGCGGCGAGACGTGGGAACTGGTTTGTGAATTATTTCAATAAAAGCGTCTTCGTAGTTATTGCTGGTGGTTGTGAATAGCAGTGATGATTCAATTATGTTACAAATTATGTTGCAACGTCCAACTTTTTTATCAAAGTGAATAGCATTAATGAAAGATACAAGCTTGAAAACCATCATTTCTGCTTTACATACACAATATATTGTCGTCCTAAAAAACACTGTAATTATGAATATTGTCGTCCTAAAAAACAGTTTAATTATGAATATTGTCGTAATAAAAAAGTTTAATTAGGAATATTGTCGTCCTGAAAAAAAAATTAATTATGAATATAGACGTCCTAAAAAATTTAATTATGAATATTGTTGTCCTAAAAACAAGTTTAATTATGAATATGTTCGTATTAAAAACAGTTTAATCGTGAATATTGACGTCCTAAAAAACAATTAAATTATGAATATAGACGGCCTAAAAAAGTTTCATTATGAATATTGTCGTCCTAAAAACAGTTTAATTATGAATGTTGGCGTCGTAAAAAAACAGTTCAATTATAAATATTATCGTCCTAAAAACAGTTTAATTATGAATGAATTAATGCTGCTTAAAAATTACTTAGAGCTCGTTTTACTCAAGAATATTTCAGTAAATCGTTTTTACGGTAAAAAGTTATGAAGAAGGATTTTTTTATGTGTCCCAACGTATGCCTACAACTGCACCTTTAAATCAAGGACTAGGTATTTTGATAGCTATCTAAACCTTATAGACGTGCAAATATAGGTATGCTCATGTGTTTGTTTTGTGGAAAAATTACATGTAAAATTATATTGTGTACAGATCCAAGACTCAGAGCAATATTATCGTCGAGTCTCTAACGTTTATGTAGCACCTCATGCAATTCATAATGAATGCGAATTTCGGCGTGGTTTTGTAGTCAAGTAAAACGCTCAAAGTTCCAGTGAGCATGACAAATCTACGCCCTAATCGTCTACGCACTAAAGTCTAGGTCTTACGAGCTTAGACCATAATAGTCTAGGCTATAACAGTCTAGGCCATAACAATCTACACCCTAAAAGTCTACGTCATAGTTGAGTAGGCCGTAATAGTCTAGGCCTAATACAAAAAAAAATATATTAGGACCTTACTATCCATATCAACAAATGGGTATACACAATTTTTTGGACTTTCAGATGAGCCAATCCATTTTAAAAATTAAATACATTTTCGATAGTGTATAAATTCATGATCAGTTTATTAGTGTACAAAGGTATTTTATCGATAGTGAAGTTTTGATGTTGTGTGGGTGTGTGAAGTTAAAGCATGCTTACATAGATCCGGCTACGAAGTAGACCAATTGTACGTTCATGCGAGAAAGCAAGCGTGAAGATAGTGAATGGTTGGTTTAGCGTCACGAGGTGCCATTTAGGCATCAACGGAGATACTGTTATCGTTAATTAATAGTACAGCTGAAATATTCACCTGTGGCCCAGGCGACCGTGTTCCACTCTACCTTTTAATGAACGCTGACGATCGCTAATGTTTAGTTTTGTTCAATGACTAGTTTTTGAGACTGCAGTGGCATGGATACAAAAAGTTATCAATTGAAACAGTGACGTCACACGTCAAGAAAACAATGCTATAATAGCCTCTATGTATGTATGGTGTGGAAAGTTTTAAACAAACTACAATTCCTTTTATATCGACTAAACGATGAAAGGGAAGGTGGCAAGAGACATTAATGACTCATGTTTAACTATTTAGATGTAGAGCAAGGCAATTGTCTGGATGTGTTAGAATGGTATTAAAAGAGGTACTCGAGACGTGAGCCATCCGGGATCCTTGCGACGGAGGTAGTTGTCGGAAGTGGTGGTTAGTTCTCAGCATATTATTATTTACTTGAAGTGTTAGTTGTGAGTGTCGGTGTAGAGGGCGTCGTGTCCGCTGCCAGGCATGACGGAGGTAGTTGTCGGTAGTGGCGGATAATTCTCAGCATATTATTATTTACTTGACGTGTTAGTTGTGAGTGTCGGTGTAGAGGGCGTCGTGTCCGCTGCCAGGCATGACGGAGGTAGTTGTCGGTAGTGGCGGATAATTCTCAGCATATTATTATTTACTTGACGTGTTAGTTGTGAGTGTCGGTGTAGAGGGCGTCGTGTCCGCTGCCAGGCATGACGGAGGTAGTTGTCGGTAGTGGCGGATAATTCTCAGCATATTATTATTTACTTGACGTGTTAGTTGTGAGTGTCGGTGTAGAGGGCGTCGTGTCCGCTGCCAGGCATGACGGAGGTAGTTGTCGGTAGTGGCGGATAATTCTCAGCATATTATTATTTACTTGACGTGTTAGTTGTGAGTGTCGGTGTAGAGGGCGTCGTGTCCGCTGCCAGGCATGACGGAGGTAGTTGTCGGTAGTGGCGGATAATTCTCAGCATATTATTATTTACTTGACGTGTTAGTTGTGAGTGTCGGTGTAGAGGGCGTCGTGTCCGCTGCCAGGCATGACGGAGGTAGTTGTCGGTAGTGGCGGATAATTCTCAGCATATTATTATTTACTTGACGTGTTAGTTGCGAGTGTTGGTGTAGAGGGCGTCGTGTTCGATGCCAGGCATGACGAAGGCCTAGGCGGCTCAGGGAGCACTAGAAACCCGTTATTTTCTGCGCCTCTCTACCTTTGGAAGTGCCATTAGTCGTGGTATTTGGGGCATCATTGCCTGAAAGAACAATATAAAAAACATCATCGTTACATCATCAAGTGAGGTCGACAAAAACGATGCGATGAAAGTTAGAGGAAGAATAGAGATGACAAGTCAACAAATTCTCACTACTTAAATACATAGAGATGTCTAGGTAATGTTTCTTGACATTATTAAAAGGCCTTCATGCAATTACTCAGAGGCAAAATAGGCTGAAAAATCCCATCAAAATGAGTGTTCTCCTCGCTTTGCATTGGCGATATCTTGCGCTGAAGAACTTGAACAATTAATTGAAACAACTAAAATAATCAATGATGATATCTGAATAACAAAAAGATACATCGATTAAACCTGGAAAATATGACAAAAGAAATAGTATGTCGATGGTTCTAAGCTGATGTAAAATATGTAGTTTAGTTCTGCCTGGCTTGGGATGGGCTGTGTCCAAAAGCACCGCATGTACCGGGATGGTGATTTGATATTCTGGAGAAGAAATGATGTTTCAAAAGACACATGGATGACGGAGCATTCTAGAGCATAATAATATGAAACTTAATAGGTCTCACTATTTATAATGAATAACGGAAGTAGCTGCTTCTACGGCTGTGAGGTCAAACCCAAGGGAAAACACACACACAAACATCTCACAACAGAGATAAACGAAGGTAAGCTCGGCTCTAAGGACAGGCGTGCGCTACACAGAACAGAGGAACATGAAGACGGAGAGAAATTTAGAACCTGCGCATCGCACACCAAATCTAACAAATGGGCATAATAATAATAACAATAATAGGAATTGGAGGTGACTCAGCAAGAGTAACAATTATTAGTGTAATAATATAATGGTATAACATGACTTGCAAGGAAACAAGAGCCTTTTGGGGACGGAGAATTCAAGCAGTACATTGGAAGAGTAGTTACATTTTTTCGTGAACCTATAAGCCACCACCACCGAGGAGGGGGGGGGGCTTGCTTGAAGGAGGCTCGTGGGGGCGGAGACCGCAAAGGAGCGGTGGTGAAAGCAGCGGAGTATAAGAAAGTGCGAGAAAGACGGTCAGCTAAGTGTATTGTAAGAGTGACTGTTTAGGTCGAGACCGGACGGTGAGCGTGGGTGGCGGTTTAGTTTGATGTGGTTGGCGTAAGTGGCTGTTTAGTTTGATGTGGTGGGCGTAGGTGACGGTTTAGTTTGATGTGGTCGGCGTAGGTGACGGTTTAATTTGATGTGGTCGGCGTAGGTGACGGTTTAGTTTGATGTGGTGGGCGTAGGTGACGGTTTAGTTTAATGTGTTGGGCGTAGGTGATGGTTTAGTTTGATACAGTGGGCATAGGTGCCGGCTTAGTTTATTTGTGGTGAATGTAGGTGACAGTTAGTTTGATGTGGTGGGCGTAGGTGACGGTTCAATTTAATGTGGTGAATGTTGGTGCTGGATTGGTTTGATACGGTGGGCGAAAGGGACGGTTTAGTTTGATGTGGTGGGCTCATGTGACGGTTTAGTTTGATGTGGTCGGCGTAGGTGGCGGTTTAGTTTGATGTGGTGGGCGTAGGTGACGGTTTAGTTTGATGTGGTGGGCGTAGGTGAC
>SDVV010028228.1:0-11988 GCA_016164225.1 Gammarus roeselii | reverse complement strand
AGATACAGAGGGACACTAGGCTAGGTTGTCCCGTAACCGTTGCTACTGTATACAGGATACAGAGGAACACTAGGCTAGGGTGGTCCGTTTCTGTTGCTACTGTATACAGGAAACAGAGGGACACTAGGCTGGGGTAGTCCGTTTCCGTTGCTACTGTATACAGGATACAGAAGGACGTTAGGCTTGGGTTGTCCGTATCCATTGCTACTGTGAAGAGGATACAGAGGGACGCCAGGCTGAGGCGATCCGTATCCGTTGCTATGGTATACAAGATACAGAGGGACTGTATTCTTGAGCGGTCCGTATCAGTTGCTTCTGAGTAGTATACAGAGACACGACATGCGGGGGGGGGGAGGAGTGCAGTTCCTGCTGTGTACAGGATACAGAGCGGCCAGCTGCAAGAATACAATCTATCAAAATGTTGTTCTCGATTTACGTATTTATGTCTGGACAATGCATCAGTCTTCTTGAATACAGTTTCAGTTCATGTGCATATACGAATTCAGTTTAATAACAATTCAACTTCAAATTAGAACCAGGTAAATGGAGGAACCATTTTAATAAATTTGTTTTATAAAACGGCGTGACGCTTTGTCAGCCATTATGCGTGAACAATAGCTGGGTGTACAGGAAGCACAAACAGCATAGATGTGAGTTTTAAGAAAAGTCAGACCCAATATGTGTGAAACTTGCATCAGCAGAATACATTTACAATCTTGAACAACGAACGCATTAATATAACAGTGCGCCCCGAAAAGTCGAATAATCAATCTGCCGAACATACAAACCAAAACCTACGCTACAGCATCTTTCGTTGTTTCGGGATTAGCAAATGCATTCAAGGGGCGAGGAATTAAAGAAAACGGATGGTCCGTTCTAAACAAAGTCCAAGAACAGGCAGTAGAAGAAAAAATCTCCTGCATTGAGTAGGGGAAGGGGGTATGGCAGGGGAAAGTCTGGAGGGGCTACAGCAAAACTCTGGTAGATGAGAAGCGGTGGTAAAAAAACTGGTAAAACGTTGCATTTATTAAGGAGTGGCTGTCTGTTAACTCGGCGGTTAATGGGAGGGTGTGTTTGGGGAGTTGAGGAAGGGGACATTTGGGCTGAAGGAATTGAAGGAGGGTCCGTAACTTATATACGTTTGCAGTTGAACGCTCCTTTGGTAAAATAAATAGTGACTATGTTAAACCTGTGGGTAGGAAACGGTTTCTACGTTTATAGTTATTGTAAAACTCTTATTCAAATTTGGATGGAAATTAACCCGTGCTTCTCATTTGGTATCATGTATATCATGTAACCATGTTGGAAGATATTTCTCGATTCCTTATTTAGTTTTATTTTGTTAATGTTATGGTGTATCGTGTTCTACGGATACACAAATACTTTGCCATGTTATTTTAATTTTCCTAATTTGTTAAATATTTATTCGATTTTTTTTTCTATCACCCACGTTAAAACCTCCTTTCATAAAGTTGTGTTTGTATTATTTATTGAAATGGTAGGATATCTTCTAAGCACGCTGTATTATTTGACAGAATCTCTGCCATAGTGAATCGAACCCGCGAGTCGTAGGAGATAACCTCCATGTGCCACAAGGCCTTAATTCGTCATCCGGCTCAATGGTCCAGGTTCGATCATAAACCCCTCTGTTTTGGATCACAAAGTTCAATGCGACCGACCAGCGTTCTGTTGCAAGTGTTTGGTTTGCCCCGTTCGGTTGTTTGTACTCCAGAGAGGACAGCAGCGACATCGCGGTAGCCATGCTACAATATTATTGATGAAAGGCATTCAGTACAACGAATACCTATGAGGTTGAAGTCTCTATTTGGACTCGAGGCCGAGTGAAGGGCGTACCCGACTGCAGTGCCGGCTACTGGTGCAGCATGTTGTGAGTTCAAGACTGTGAAGGCAAGCTCACCATGGCGCATCCTCGCCACGAGAATAGGCGGATCCCCGCACTGTGACGGCGTAACCCCACCGCGCTTCAGTTTAGTAGGAAACGGACGTATGTCTACACATACATGTCTATATCTAAATACATATACCTGAGCAGGGTGGAAAAAGGCATCAAACATCTGGCTTCCCGTAACATACGCAGATTCTAAAGTGCGTAGAATTTTACTAAATACGCATTGATCATTACTTAGCATCTCATAGATTACTGGTTAAAATGCTAACGTATAAGCACTGCATAGCACCTACATGACGCTTATCTACGTACATGTATCAAAGACAATCCTAGGAAATGTGCTTATACTGTTCTCTCAAAAGTAGTTTAAATATTACCTAATATGAATTAGCTCATTCGTGAGATAAAAGATATCCCCAGTTGGGGTTTGGCCGATGACAAGACGCTTATCACACACCACTCATGCACTCACACACATACCCAAACTTAGCTCTTTAGTGATAAAGGGTCTGATTTCGACACCGCAACATACTTCGGGTTCTGGAGTGAGGTCTGAAATCAGTGTCAGCAGCAGGGCCCGATAGATTTGTCGGGTGAACCCCTTCCTCCTTCACGCCATCCATTCATCCACCCAAACTGCGGTCCAATCCGCTCGCATCGACATTCATCGAACATTTCTTGCAGTACTTTTGCCCACATTAACTCGCAGCTTCATCGTCTCCCTCACTCTACCAAAGTCGGACACTAGCCAACAAAACGTTTTCGAATCTGCCACAAGTGCCGTATCATCCGCAAACAGCAACTGACTCAAATGCCAACTCTACCCATTGTCTCCCAACAACTCTAAACCTCGACGCAATGCACTCGCGTTCACTTCCCTGACCACTCGTCCAAGTCGAGGTGGAACAGCCAAGGGGACATAATGCAACCTTGTCTCAGTCCCACTTTCACTGAGCACCAAGTGCTCACCTCGCTCCCAACTCTGACACATGCCAGCCAAGGGGACATAATGCAACCTTGTCTCAGTCCCACTTTCACTGATCACCAAGTGCTCACCTCGCCCCCAACTCTGACACATGCCAGCCAAGGGAACATAATGCAACCTTGTCTCAGTCCCACTTTCACTGAGCACCAAGTGCTTACCTCGCTCCCAACTCTGACACATGCCAGCCAAGGGGACATAATGCAACCTTGTCTCAGTCCCACTTTCACTGATCACCAAGTGCTCACCTCGCTCCCAACTCTGACACATTCTCTGCCGCCAACTTAGAAACTCTGTACAGTTCTTAATAAACTTCCTACCACTCCACACAAACGCAGCTCCATCCACAACGCCTTCCTGTTGACCATGTCGTAGGCCTCTCCCAATATATGAAAGGTCATAACACATCCTTTCTCCCCGCAAGGTACTTCTCCCAGACTTGTCCCAGTGTGCAAAAATATGATCATCTTCAGACATTCTATACCACTCCTAGAGCCATGCCGTTTTTCGCCACTTGCACCATCCGTGCTGTCTCTAAAACTCTTGATCCGCACTTTCCCGTACAATGCTGCTTTCATTTTATCTCGCTTACCCTAATACAGCGAAAACAGTATAAGCATTGCAGCACTCAATCGGCACCACGCCCGACACAGAACACAGATCTAGTAGCGTCACAAGCCATTTGACCGTTGTTTCTCCATCCAAACCAGGGTCTTTTTCTGCTTTGACCACCTCTATTACATCTTGCATCGAAGTAATGCCCCCAGTAATTCTTCCTGCCAAAACCGGCATCTGTGCGCCGCCACCCACAGCAACGATGTCATCCTCTCTGATGTCCTCAATATTCCCCAAGTTCTCAAAATACTCAGCCCACCTCTTCGTACATCACCTCTTTCCAACAACAACCGGCCGTTTACTTCTTTCATAATTTTTTCTTGCCCGTTTCTCCCTCATTACCCTCTTCAAGATTTCCCTGAACATGTTGTTGGCCTCGAAATTATTTCACATCCGCCTACAACACCTAGCATCAGCGTCCGTAATTCTCCTCACCACGCGCTTCACCTCTTCTTTCTTCGCTCTATTGTTGTCATAGGCCACCATGATCTCGCTAGCTACCACTCCTCACAAGCTCTTCCAATCTGTGCCACCGCTATTTTAATCTCATCGTTCCTCCACTCGCAACCCTTCCTCCAACACCTGTCCACACAATGCATACCACACATACTTCTTGCACATCTCAACACAGCATCTCTGGAAGGCTCCCATTCTTCTTCAACATTCATCAGGCCTTACTCTCTCACAAGGGCATATTCTTCCTTCAACGTCTGCTGGAACTCCCAAAACGCTGCTTAATACATTCAATTCACTCACCTCCACTACCTCGCTCCCTCCTCCAAATGTTTTGTTCCTCTTCCACCACTGCTTCACTTTTCTTGCACAAGCAACTAATCAGACATTCCTCCACTCTCATCACGAAATTCATCAGCGTTCTATCCACCACTGCTCCACTGGCCGTCTTCACCCCATAGGCACTTGTGGCTATCCCTCTTTTTGATCAACCTGTTTCTACCTGGAACGCCATACCTCCTTGCTACATTCTCAACTACTACGTCTCCAGCTCTCGCATAAAAGTTCCCCAGTACCAGACTGTTGTATTGACCTCCTACACTGTGAATGATCCCTCTCAGACCAATCCATAAATGCTCCTCCTCTCTCTTTCGCCACTTGATTCTCGAACCCACACAAACGCCAATCTTTCTATAGGCTACTAAAAAACTTTCATTCACACCAATCTAGAGAACACTTTCTTCTACTCCGTAACGCTATTCGTCAACCGATCACTCATCTTCTCGTGTTCAGCCTTCATCCACGCCCGACCACATCTTCTCGTTCTCAGCCTTCATCCACGCCCGACCACATCTTCTCGTTCCCAGCCTTCATCCACGCCCGACTTCCTTCCATTTACAACACCAAACTTAGATTTACCCCTACTTTTTAACTCTGTCTCGCCCAGCGCCATCACATCAAACTTCTTCCTTGGACACATCTCACAAATCTCTCTCCTCTTTGCTCCTTTTGTTTTACAACCACACACATTAGCGGCAGTGATAATAGGGTTCGGACAGGCATGGGCCTCTTTTCTCCCTGTTTGTCTTGTCATCTTTAGGTGAGAAAGCTACAGTGAAGAGAATCCCTAGCCACCGCATTTAGCCCTATTTGTAGCCTCCTACGACCTACATGGGTTACGGAACCAAGTATTCATGGACTTCTTAAAGGGTCCGGTTTTGACACCGCAACATACTTCGGGTTCAGGAGTGAGGTCTGATATCAGTGTCAGCAGCAGCAGGGCCCGATAGATTTCCGGGGTGAACCCCGGCCCTATTGGTAGCCATATTTGAAGCAGTTCAGGTATTTACTCTCGCATAGCCTATCGACACATGCCATACATCATGCAGCAACTCAGTGAGTCACTTGAAAAAATAGCACATTTTATCAGTAAAAATTAATGTCACCATTTTATTCCAAATTTTCCCAAACATTGGTTTTTGTTTTCCTTAAATCTAGAGTAGCTAACTGTTTTTTTGCAACACCTCTCCTCATAAGTCTGGAGCAGTCCTCCTCTCTTCTGAAACGTTACGTACGCCACCGTCAGAATCAGATTGTAATCTGAATCGGATCGTGCAGAGCTTGGCTCGTTTAGACGAGGAAGCTCTCGATCCATCATGAGAGGGAGGAAGGAGGTGGAAGGGGCTTATGGACGGATGGAAGGATGGATGGATGGATTTAGGCCAGAAAGAAAGGCAGTAGAATGATCAGTGTTAAGAGTCTTGAAGAGCTTTTGTAGACGAGGTTAGGGCTGTGTCAAGAGAACATTCAGCTAATGTGATAATGACTGAAATTCAATAGTATTAAAATAATAATAATAAACGTGATCTGGTTTCTTTATCACTGTAATCTCGGTCGGTTGCAGATGCTCTATCCATGTGCCCAGGAATATGTGGGTGTGTAGAAATTTAATTTCATTTGTCGCAAGTCTACCTTTCCGCTTGATCACGGTGCATTTCCCTCAGAAACCACAGTCATGAAAAAATTTATAATTGAGTAGGAGTTATCGTTTAGTTGACAAAACCCTGGTTAATAAATAAATGTTGTGATTTATGATTCATCGTGTGGCTTGGCGTTGCTTCAAGAGCGTCGTGAATTTCCCAGCATCTACTGTGACGTCACATTTCCAAAACCGAAATTGGTAGCTCTCAACATCCAGTTGCAACATAGCGGTAATATTAATTTGGTAATCTGATCCATGACCGTTCGAATTTCAAGAAGAATTGTTTGATTTTATTCTCTTTTTTTTTCTAGAATTACTTCGTTCCGTAATGACAGGGGAACAAAAGAGTAGGGGAAGGAAGAGAGGTAGTGAAAGTGAGTGAGCTAAATGTGAAAAGCAGAGCTGAGGAGTTCCAGCGGGCGTTGAGGGAGGAATATGACAACGTGAGTGGACAGGACCTGGAAGATGTTGACAAGTGTACGACGACAATAAAAAGAATTGGCCCAAACTGTGTTGCCTTTTGATAGTAAGAAGATTAGTTCCGAAGTAGAACGTCTAATATCGCATCTTGTGTCGGTGTATTTTCTGTTTTAATAGATCAAGAAAGGGAAAGTTTGTAGAAGGAAATAGTATTTAACGATGATTCTCGGAACAAATCAAATCAGCACCTAAAGAGAAAGCCACCGACCCACTGTGTTGATCTGAGATTGTCACAGTTTCATTCCTCGTTAAACCAATGCTGACCGGTGTCATTTCTGGACACCGTTTTTCACGAATATACTGGTGAAAGTGCTATAGATGGAAGCTATTTAGCGGCGATTTTGTTAGAATTTGTCGAGCCGTGACATAAACGTTGCGATTGTATCGCTGTTCACAACTTCCGCGGGAAGTCTGTTCCATTCTTCGACAGCCCTTGCCGACGATCCAATATTCCTGGTCACTCCGTTTGCATCTAAAGTGAAAAGGCTTGCTCGCTCGACATTTTCCTTACCCTTCATAATCTTCCACACTTCGATCATGTCACCTCTGACTCTACGTTTCTCTAGCGAATGAAGGTTGAGTTTGCGCAGTCTCTCTTCGTACGATTTATTGCGCAGCGAAGGGATTAGTTTGGTAGCTCTACGTTGAACCTTCTCCAATTTAATAATGTATTTTCTGAGATATGGAGACCGAAATTGGACGGAATACTCGAGGTGTGGTCTAACAAATGCAGTGTAAAACCTGCGAATACTATTTCTGCTCTTGAAAGAGATTGTGCGGGATATCATGCCTAACATTTTTTTGCCTTCTATGGCTTCATCGTTACATTGCTTGCTGTTTTTCAAGTCGTTACTAATAATGACAGCTAGATATCTCTCTTCAGTGACAGGTATCAGTTTCTTTCCGGACATTGAATATTCGTGTTTAGGGTTATGGTGACCAATATGCATAACTTTACACTTGTCGACATTGAATTTCATTTGCCACTTTCCTGACCATTCAACAATTTTGTTCGAGTCTAATTGGATCTGCCCACACTCGAGTTTGGTTTGCACTTTTCCTCCTAACTTGGTTTCGTCTGCAAACTTACTAATGTTCAGGATTACGTTGCTGTCGAGATCGCTTATGAATATTATGAAGAGAACTGGACCTAACACAGATCCTTGGGGCACGACGCTTGTAACTTTACCCCAGTTGGAGGAAGCTCCATTAAGAACTACTCGCTGCCGTCTGTGTGTGAGCCAGCATTTTATCCAGTTATTGAGTTCACCTCGAATACCGATGCTGTGCAATTTAATAACCAAGCGTTTGTGAGGAACTTTGTCAGAAGCCTTTTGAAAGTCAAGGTAAATGATGTCGATCGGAGATTTCGCGTCGTGAAATTCAATTATATTGAAAAAAACAGCAAGTTAGTAAGACATGAACGATTGCGTCTGAAGCCATGCTGAGAGTTACCTATTAACTGATTTAATTCTAGAAATTCTGTAATTTTATCCGTGATAAAACTTTCCATCAATTTGCCTATGACTGAGATGAGACTAATTGGACGGTAATTTCCGGGACACTTATTGTCCACTTTTTTAAAAATTGGGGTGACGTTGGCCTCTTTTCATTGAGAGGGGCAGGTGCTATTTGTGAGAGATTGGGTGAAATTAGTTTGCTAGATGTTCGGCAATTTCATTTATAGTCTCTTTCAGTATTCTGGGATGAACTTGGTCTGGACCGGGAGATTTTGTAACCTACAAATTTTCTATTTATTAATAACTTCTGCAGGGAAAAAGTTCACTATGCTAAAGGCTTCGATTTGTCTTTGCGCTATGATACCCTCGGGACTAGGAATATCCACATTCTCTGACCTAAATACAGAACAGAAAAATTGGTTAAGCAGGACACTCATTTTAGTGTCATCAGTTTCTAGCTCAACAATATCATTTTCAAGAACGCCAATTACAGATCTTTAATGTTTTTTTGCTCGATATATAACTGAAAAATTAATTCGGATTAGTTTTAGCGTTGGCCGCAATTTCATTTTCGTAATCGTTCTTCTTTCGTTTCTAAACCGTCTTAAAAAATCTATCTGCTGATTTTCTATTCATTTTTTGCAGCATCGTCGTGTGGGTGCTTCTGTTTATTCGAGAGATTTGCTTTCTTTTGCGACTGAAGGCGCACCAATTCTCCTTTCCAATACTTAGGCTGATTGACAGCTGTTCGCCGGTTTTTGCTAGGGACATGGTCATTTTCAATATTTTGAAGTTCACTCAAAAAATTGCTAAGCGATTTATTGACATCTTGTCCGAGGGTTATATTGGCTGACTCCATTGCCTCTCGTAAGTTATCAAAGTTAGCTAGTCTAAAGTTAAGGACTATTTTGCAGTTAATTGACGTTTTCAACTCGAGCTCAATCATAAAACGGATAAAGTTGTGGTCGCTATTTCCGAGGGGTTCGCCCACTTCGACGTTCGTGACACGGGAATCGCTTGCACTAAACATGCGATCAAGAATATTGCTACATCTTGTAGTTGTCTTTGCCATTTGGTTCTTAAACTTATCGGCAGCAAAATCAATCAGGCGTTGGCCAGTAGCAGCCGTACATTCTTCTGTTTCCCAATCGATGTCGGGAATATTGAAGTCTCCAAGTACTGTACTGTTTTGTGTTCTGACCACATCGACGACTATGTCGAGTCTGCTGCTTGGTATAGAGACTTCTATTATTTGTAGTGTATTTTTTACGAAAAACAATACTCCTCCACCCTCACGGCCTAGTCTACCTTTGCGAAATAGGGAAAAAACCGGGAAAGTTAATTCGCCCTGATAATTTCTGGTGCTCGATTTCATCTACGATTCTGTGATGGCTATTATGTCGATCTCATCGTTAATTGCGAGGATTCCCAATTCGTCGATTTTGTCTCGGAGATTTCTAACGTTTACATAGTAACATTTGAGAGTATTTTTGCTCGGAATCCTGCCAGAAACTCTTCGGTTGCGGTCGGGGGCTGCTGTGTTACTTTGATGGACTTATTTGTTAGTGGTGAATCTATTTTTGTTGGCTGTTCCTCTATCGTTACTGCAGGGTCCGTGATGGCTTCTTGCTCGGGCGGTGGCCGTTGACTCATTCCGTTGGGCAGTAATGTCGGAGTCTTGTGTTGGGCGCCGAGAATGTTTTTTTATTCTATTTCGGTGACGAGGCCAGCACCGATATTCTGAAGGATGCTTCCGAGGGTATCAAGCCCAGGTGGTGCGCGGATGCCGGTTTTTGAAGAGACTTGGTGCGGACATCACTAGGGAGGAAGTGCAGGAGGCTGTGGAGGTGATAAAAGTAGGGAAAGCCCCTGGTTTAGATGGTGATGCGACTGAGTGCCTGAAAAAGGGTGGAATAACGATTGTCGAATGGTTGGTGAGGCTACTGAACATTTGTTTTGTAGCGGGCGTGGTACCGATTGAGTGGCGCAGTGTCTGCATTGTTCCGCTATATAAGGGCAAAGGAGATAGAAATGAATGCTGCCACTCAAAAAGTATCAGTTTGTTATGTGTGGTCGGTAAGTTGTATGGGAGAGTGCCGATAAACAGGAATCGAGAATGTACGGATTGCGCAAATTGAGAGGAACAGTGTGACTTAAGGAGTGGTAGAGGGTGTGCCGATCAGATTTTTGCAGTGAGACAGGTCTGTGAGAAGTACCTTGCAAAAAGAAAGGATGTATTCTGGACCTTCATGGATTTAAAAAAGGCATACGACAGGATTGACAGGGAATCGCTGTGGAGGGAGTTGCGTTTGTATGGGGTGGGCGGAAATTTGTTGGTTCACAGTGAAGATAGGTCTGAGACAAGGCTGTGTGATGTCTCCCAGTCTATTCAATCTCTACGTGGATGGATTGGTCAGGGAGGTGAACGCGAGTGTGCTGGGTCATGGCTTGGAGCTATTGGAAGCGAATGGGCTGAGTTGGCAGTTGAGCCAGATGCTGTTTGCGGATGACACGACGCTGGTGACGGATTCAGAAGAGAAGCTATGTAGGCTAGTGTCTGAGTTTGGTAGAGTGTGTGAGAGGAGGAAACTTCAAGTGAACTTGGGTAAAAGTAAAGTAATGAGATGCTCGAGGACTGTCGATGTAAGCAGAATTAGTGTCTTCCTAAATGGAGAGCTGCTGGATGAAGTTCAGTGTTTTAAGTATCTGTGCTCCCATGTGGTGAAGACTGAGCTAGTAGAAACGAGTGAAGGAGGGATGCAGAGTGCTGGGATACTGAAGAGTGTAATGAGCTGCAGGACGTTGGGGATGGAAGCAAAGAGAGGGCTGTATGAGGGTGTCGTTGTCCCAACTATGCTATACGGAGCCGAGACATGCGGGGTGAGAGCAGAAGAGAGAAGAAGGTTGAATGTTTTTGAGATGAAATGTTTGAGAAGCATGTCTGGAGTGTCGCTGAGTGACAGGTTCACTAACTACGTGGTTCAAATCAGAACGGGGATGGTGAAGAAGCTAAAGGACAGAATGGATTTGCGTGTTCTGAGATGATTCGGGCAAATGGTGAGGATGGATAAAGGGAGATTGGTGAAAAGGGTGATGAATGCGGAGGCGAGTGGTCGCAGGCCTAGATTTAGACCGAAGTTTGGTTGGATGGATGGTGCGAAGCAAGCGTTAGGGAGGAGAGACTTGAATGAGGAAGTAGCGAGAGAGCGTGCAATGAACAGGCGTGAGTGGAGAATGGTTGTGAATGGGTAATTTTTGACGCTGCTCTGATGTGCTTTCCCACCAATTTCATCACGTTTTTGGGGTGGTCGTGGGTGTGGGGGGCCCGGGCATCATGATGTGGCGGGGGTAAACCAGTGAAAGCTGTGGAGCCCTGCTGCTCACTACGGGTCCTTGGACTGCACTTTTGACCCAGAGTGTGTGTCGCGGGGTTACCGGCCGGACCCTCTAGCACAAAAGAGCTGAGTTGTGTGAGTGTGAGCGTGTGAGGTTCGCCTTGCCGTCGGCCACTCCCCTTTCTGGGGGTTCGACATGGTGTCTATCTGTCTCTGTAATGACAGAATCATCTCTCACGTCGTCATTTATGAGATGGAAAAGACAGCTATAGCAAAAGTCATAGATTAAATACTATCGGATCAGTCATATACGGGAGTGGCTCCATGACTCACAAGGACATACACATTCACACACACACTAGAACATCCTCTATTACCCATCGTATTAAGCTGTTAATCAGAACAATTAATCCCTCCCTTGTTTTCTAAAGTGATCCAAATGTCTGATCACATATTTAGATCGTAGTTTGAAGCTACTGGCTGGGCTTGCCATCCAGGCTTGACTAGTTGTTGTGCAAATTCAATTTTGGAATACTGCTGGAATGGATTTTTCGGCCCGTCCCGGGTCCACTCCTACTACTGTGATAGCTCTTTGGTCCCGGGTCCACTACTACTGTGATAGCTCTTTGGTCCCGGGTCCACTACTACTACTGTGATAGCTCTTTGGTCCCGGGTCTACTACTACTGTGATAGCTCTTTGGTCCCGGGTCTACTACTACTGTGATAGCTCTTTGGTCCCGGGTCCACTACTACTACTGTGATAGCTCTTTGGT
>SDVV010028227.1:0-11989 GCA_016164225.1 Gammarus roeselii | reverse complement strand
TCTAGTTGTAATAATATGGGCGATACTGTTATAGGCTGGGAACATTTTTTTAAGCAGGAAAAGGTATACAAGCACTTCAAAAGCATTCTAAATTTGTTCCGGTAATAAGAGCAAAGGAGTGAGAAACTAAAATTAATATTAGGAAAAACTAAAAGCTCTAAGTTCTCGGAATAAAAGTGTCAAGACATTTCGGGCCTAGTTGTCTATGTGGAGGCGGGTACGGAATGAGGTAGCAGGTGAGCTTGGTTCAATTTAAGCAGTATTCTGATTGGTTGCTTGGGATTGTAGGAAATTTTGTAGCGTATTGCTGGATGTTCAGGGATAGCCTTTATTAGTGTATACGTAGGGATTCGAGAATTAGTAAGTTAAAGCTGTTGTGTGATCAGTCGATTGGTTTGAAGGGCTTAAATGTAAACGGTTGATTGAGGTCCTCGGTGTGTTTGCGCGGGATCGAGTGCATAGTTATGGTGAGTGTCTTACCGGTCGTACTAGAAATTCCCGGGTGTTGGTCCACTCTCTCCCGGAATTCCCTATTTGTGCTTCCGACATCAGACGCTTGGCAGGTATCACATGAGAACCGATACATGTATGATGTCTGAGCGCACGTCCGGAGAGACGGTGTCTTTAGAATGGAACAACGATCCGATGGTAAAGGGTTTCTATTGAACAGTGAACAGTGAACAGTGATTTATGAATATTTAACCAATTTATATCTGCACTGAAATAGTGCGATTGCCGTAAATTATTATCATTATTATTATTAAATCATTTATTTCTATTGTATAGCAGTGGGTTTTCAATTCTTAAATATAACAAACGAACTTCACTTGCGAAACGAAAGTTGAGATTGAATTCGTCTCACTGCATGGGCCGCCGGTTCGTACTTCATGAAGCAAAATATAATTCACAATATTATCATCAATGATCTTACAGACAACGTCTATTTTGAGGTAAGAATTATAAATACATGGGGTGAAAGATAACGAAAACATGGTACTGAGGAATCACGAATACACGGGTTTGGAAAATCATGAGCACATTGGGTTGTGAAATTAAGAGCACATGGGGTTGGGAAAACGGAATGTGCTAACATATTTCAGGAATATTTCTAGAACATTTTAGAATTACAAAGAGCTGAGAGGACGACACAAATTATACACTCAAGAGAAATAAATCATAGAAGATAATCACGCAGGCACAAGTCATTAAATCATTCCACTAATCGCTGTTGTATTACGTTCAAAATGGCATGGAGGGTTGTAAAAATATGTTCACACCAGTCACCCGCACATTACCTCGCAGTTGAAAACCGCTTAATAATAAAAGTTATTTAAATATAACATGGCTCTGTTCGTAAGCGACGAACTCACCCGAGAAATTAGGAATGTTGAGGGTCAAAGATGACGTGTTGATCATATATATTAACTTACCCATTTATCAAATTAGAAAATAAATAACTCAAGGAGTCATTATGCGCCAGGTGTCTCACGGACATGTTGTACCCACAAATTCTATCAATGCGCTTCAAACCCAAAAGAAAGGGTTCGTCATATTAGCGATAAAAACGTCAATTAATTTTCAATCTAAACTCATACCAACCCTTAACAAAACGACCGCCATTTGAAGTTGAGCAGTAATGCCCATAATTAAATATACGATTCAATTATTCTTAAATCATTTATTTCCATCGTCTATGGAATTATAACGTATGAAATTCATCATCAAAAATACTATTTGAATTATATGCAGACTCAAAAGTTCAAATTGAAATCGTCACAGCTCATCTCCGGTGGGTCGCCGTTGTCAGACAACGTCTATTTAGAGGTACGAATCACAAGTACATGGGGTTGAGAAATCACGAATACATGGGGTTAACTAGAAAAGGCGTTATAGATGAAGGTAAACGAAACTCTTCCCTAAAAGCGACAGCGTCCTGGCAATTTCAGATAACAGCTCAATTATCAGATGCACTTTTTGAATTAGTGAAACAAAAGTTTAAAATGAATTGGTTACAGCCCGTTATTAGTGGTCGGTCGGTTCATACTTCAGGGGGCAAAATATAATTCAAAACATGCCGAGGATACTCCTATGAGCTAAGCCTTTTAAGTGAGCAACACATGGACAAGGGGTCGGTAAATCAGGATGACCTAACATATCGTAAAAATATGTGCTTAATTACAATTTAACGAGATGACAGATATTGGAAGAAGAAATTGTACAATAGTAAATAATCTCGTAAGCGCATTACATGAGTAAAGTCATTTCCTCGAAGAAAATTATGTTTCCCGTGTTCCTTTTTAGTTATGTCAGCATCTAGACTTATTTCGATCATATTATGACCTGATACCGTAGTTTTAGTCATTTCAATGTTTTTGAAATACTCTAATGGATTCAACAACTCTAGATCCAAAACATTGCTATTTAGTGTTTTATTTTCGCCAATTTGTGTTTTAAATATTTATCAACAAGTGTTACTGTTTTTCAGCTTGCATGGTTGCATCTTCGGTGGTACCTTTGCCAATAATAGAGCTACCAGTTGCCGCCGCTTGGTCATTATTTACCATTAATTGAATGGAAAATTGAAGTCACCACAGAGAAAGATTTTAAATTAAGTCACCGTAGCGAGCAAAAATTCTTTATGGTTAGTCTGTAACCGGTAAAAAAAAAATCGGTAATATGTGTGGACAAAGCCTCTTAGTGGGTAATATAAATCAAATTTCCGATGAGTTCATATATAGAGCGGAAAATTGACCTTGAAGATTTCACTTAGTTTTAAATCATACACGAATTTTTGCTCGCTACTGTACGTCTGTGAGATTTAAGGGCATCCTCAAAATGTTTAAACTTGTCGTTTGGTGGACTGTACCCTTTCATTTATGTTTTTCAGATTTTCAACTTTAACAGCGAGAAACTCGCAGTAGTAATTGGGAAACACTTCAACTCTTCACAGCTTCCAAGATCATCTTTCACATCGACTCTAACACCACCACATCTCCTTTTTCTGGAGTCACTTCTGAAAAAAAAAAAATTTCAATATACAGCCTGGCGGACAAAACATTTTCATTTAGGTGTGTCTCAGTCAGGCCAATGAAGAATGAATCACTATCAGATAGATTTTTTTTTTTTTAATATGGCTGATGACATAAAAGCCTTGATTTCTAGAGTGTTTTTTATATTACCTCATTGTTAGCGACTCTCTCCCCAGAAGGAGCTTTGTTTTGCAAGGGCAATAATAGGAGACTCTTCAGCGTTTCTAAATAAAATTGTCTTGTGTGACTCTTCGGTTGATGCTACGGAAGGAGTCCGTTGATCACGATTTTGGAACCGCTGTCGCGCATGGGAGGCTGTTGTTTTAACCCACCGCTTTGACCAACATGGTTAATATTTGGTTGTTGCTGTAATTGCTTGGATTGGTGTTTACTTGTCTGCTGGCTGCAGTAGCTCCTTTTTTCTGATGCTCCAGTGTTTTTTTCCTAATATGCAGCCAAGCACTCTTTTTTTGGTGCATTGCATTCGATGAGATACGAGTCATTGCATATACTGCGATGGATTTTTTTTTATAGATTTCATCACTTATGCAATTGTACCCTCCCAAATCCATGAACTTGTTGCCTAGCTTTGGGTGGATGAAACCAAACATTCGTTCCCGACACTCCATACTTGCATTACCTTTTTAAATAAAATGTGCAGTGCTTCAGGCTTCTCACAGTAGGTACTTCTTTTTGTTTTTGTGTTTGCTCTCCTGGGCAACTTTCAATTTTGTTTTCACTATTAATGTTTTCATTGGGCCCAGTTTCACAAGAAGTTGTGTGTGAGTAAAGCCACAGTCTTTTCTTCACACTCCATATCTGTACATGCTCTTCAAAGATTATCTGCAAAGTTTTACCCTTTTCACTGCGGTAGACTATCGTATATTTGCTCTCCAGAATCATTTTTACTTTCCTTTTCGATGGTTTTACTGGCATTTATTGCTCAAGTAACGTCAGTATCTACACAGATGTCATTCACTATATCACTGATTTGTTCACTAGCAGCTAATCTGTACCTTGACTGCGGGTGGACACCGAGGTACAATAACCATCAGTAGTCTTGGCATTAATTAGCTCACTGGCTGTTTTGTCTTACCAGCCGTGCTGTTGAACAGCACCATAACATTAATAATAAATTGAACTACCTTTTAGTTAGTAAAAAGATGACTAATTCCCAATCGACGAGTTCATACAAATAGATTGATTAGTTTCTTAGGTGTATATGTAACGATCATAAGGGAAATATTGAAGATAAAAAAAAATGACCTCAAGCAAATGCAAGAACCCGTTAAAAAATCCATCATATTCAGTATGTCTGAATACTGTGTAGACAATGCCAGTCGCCGCGACTATAGTTCAACAGCGCCTTGTGTATTTTAACCACTGCCCAAATTACTAACTGTTTTGTGAAAGGAGGAGTACCTAACAATTAGTCAGGATATGAAAATTAATGCTGCAACTCCATAGGTATCAGTTTGTTATGTGTTGTCTTTAAGTTGTAGGAGAAAGTGATGGTCATACGGATTACAGATTGTACGGATGGTGTTATTGCGAGTGGTGAGGAACAATGTGGCTTCAGAGGTGGTAGAAGGTGTCCTGACCAGATTTTTGCTGTGAGACAAGTCTGTGATAAGTACCTTGCGTAAGGAAAGGATGTGTTCTCGGCCTGCATGGATCTGGAAAAGGCCTACAACAGAGTTGACAGGAAAGCGATATGGAGGAGGTTGCGGTAGGATGGAGTGGGCGGGAATCTGTTTAGAGCGGTTCATTGTTGTTATGTTGGTAGCAGAGCATGTGTTGTAGTAGGGAGCGAGAGAGGGGCTTGGTTTACAGTGAAAATGGGACTGAGACAAAGATACGTTTTGCCTTCCCGGCTGTTTAATTTCTACATGAATGGGGTGGTGAGGGTGGTGAAATAGAGTGTAATGGGTCGTGGTTTAGAGCTGTTGGAAGCGAATGGGCGGAATTGGCAGTTGAGTTAGTTACTTTGACGAATGATATGGCCCATGTGACGGATTCGGAGGAGAAGTTGTGCCGACTAGTGTCGGAGTTTGGTTGGTGTGTAAGAAGAGGAAGCGTCGAGTTAAAGTGGAAAAAACTATGTATTGAGATGTTCGAGGAATGCCGATGCGAACAGAATTATTGTAATCCTAAATGGAGAGTTATTTGAGGAAGTTCAGTGTTTTAAGTCTGGGCTTCAATGTGGAAAAGATTTAACTAGTGTTGACTGAGGGGAAGTCGCGAGCGAAGGAAGAGTGTAAAGTGCTGGGTGCAATGAAGAGTGTAAAATGTTGGGTGCACTGAAGAGTGTAATGAGCTGAAGGACATTGGGGCTGTAAGCAAAGAGATGGTTGCTTGAGGAAGTACTTGTCTCATACGGAGCTGAGACTTAAGGATTGAGAATAGAAGAGAGGAGGTTGAATATTTTCAAAGATGACATTTATGAGGGTCATGGTTGAAGTGACGCTGAGAGACAGGGCCAATAACGACGTTGATCGAATCAGAACGGGTATGGTGAAGAAGTTCGAGAACACAGTAGATTTGCGTGTTTTGAGATGGCTCGGACACATGGTGATATTGGACGAGGGAAGATTGGTGAAACGGTGAAACGGCGAAGTTTGGGTGGTTGGATGGCATAAAGCAGGCGTTATGAAGGAATGGCATGACTGTGGAGATAGCGAGAAAGCGTGCTATGAATAGGCATGGGTAGAAAATAGTTTTGATTAAATAATTTTTTTAATCTGCCCTGACATGCTGCTCCGCCCTTGGCATTTCGTTGAAAACGGGTTCGTCGTGGGTGGGAGGATCCCGGTCATTATGACGCAGCAGGGGTAAACCAGTCACGCTGTCGGGCCTTGCTGCTTACACAGACCTCGGACCGCACTTGTGACAGAGAGTGTGTGTTGCGCGGTCTGTGGCCGGACCATATAGCATAAGAGGGCTAAGTTGTTCGAGTGTGAGGAGTGTGAAGTACACCTTGCCGTCGGCCACCATTTCCTTGTGGATTCGGACTAGAGGCTGTATCTGTAACTGTATTCAAGGAGGGGATGTGTTATCGATTTCAACGTTCGGAGTGGGACATCATTGGCCCTGTTCAGAACAACAGCGTTCTTAATTGAGCAGCAAAATGCATAAACAAAATTAAATTGCTCTATCGAATGAAAATTTATCGGAAAATGACAATGACGAATAATTCTCTGTGAGAATAAGGACTGAGCATCCAAATAACATGAACTAGTGGCTATGGTGGCTGACGGTACCGATGGCAGTAAGCGAAACAATAGTGATCAATCGGCATACATCATAGATCGATTACCCTTTCCAGAACATGAGCTGCTTTGGCGCCCAGTCCCCGGCTCATGCTTTAGCCTTTAATATGCTGTGTTCATACTGTCCAGCTGGTCTATGACACCCACCTGGCGACAGTGTCCTCCACCTTCTCCGCCAGAGGCGTGGCGTAGAGGGCCACCACCCAGCACACCATCAGCAAGGCCTGACGACAAAGCACATGCAGGTGTTAATATTGAGCGAGATTTCAAGCTATAAAATCATGGAACAAATGAGAATACCTTTAGACACATAATTATTAATTTTATTTTTAAAGGTCTATACAAAGCTTTGAATAAAATGTATACAAATTCCATTGACCGTGATCGGAAGCTAAAGTCAGGAGTTAGAGATGAACGAAACCAATTGAGAGGAATTTTGCTACATCAGTCATCTTCAGGGAACAAATTGTGGTGTCCTCTTGAAAGATTTCAAATATTGACAGCACAAATTGTAGTCTTTTCTCACAGTCGTTTAGACCAGTATTTTGTACAAGCTGAATTTTGTAGGGATTAAACATTAAAATATACTTTTTTAAATGCACAGAAAGTTGTTTCTTATAAATTTGAAGCTCGTCTGAACACATTTGTACGGATTCGTGTGGAAAACGAACGACGTTTTTGCGAACATATCCGATGTTGTCGCTGCCTATCCTGAATTGACAATGAGTCGAATGCTGCGAGGTGAGGGAACTTATGTTCACATTTATCCTTCTGAAAACACTTTGTGTTGCTACACTGGAACTGTTGTTTCTATATAAAACTGAACAATATGAGATCTCAGCATAATCGATAGCTTCTCCATTTATTTTAAAATTAGACAATAAAGAAAATGCCGTAATTAAATTTGTTGGAGTGTTTAGTTTGTACGATACGAAAGAAATCTCTTGGATATAAGCCTTCAATCGATAGCAACATAAAATTCGTGCAAATGATTAAATCCGTTTTAGTTACATTCCAACTGAAAACAATTGGTGAACAACCCAGTTACCATGTGTGCACCCCACTGCATATTGCTTCTCTTAGCAATGATATATTGTTTAGCAATGATGGGTTTACGGTATAGATCCGCTTCTTGTCGTGTTGAGACTTTGGTCTAGCTACCGGGCCTCTCAGTCAGGTCTGATCTACTGATTGCATCACTTCAAGGTGGTCTTGGATTAGATTAGATTAAGGGGTCCATCTCCGCCGGAGCTCTGCCGTGAGCATATGTGAGTTCGCCATAGGACTAGACGTACTTGGAAAGTGTTCTGAGGGTTCAGAATGCGTGGGCAAATGAAGGGAGATCAATCACAACAATTTCCAGAATTAAGTATACTTTTCGAACGTTTGATGAGTAGAAACTTTATTTTTTCCACTATGTAGAAACCGATCGAATACCTTCAAAGTATGATTCATCCTTAACCAATATATTACCAACATAATGATTGGGCTATATAATTCATTTCAATTTCCCTAACATTCCTTTGAAACCATGTAATCGTTACGTAAAAAAGCAGAAGAAAATTCGCTAGCGATTACGAGAAACAGAAATATGAAATGATGATTCGAACTCAACCAAAAAAATGTTCGAGGAAAGAGTGTACTTCAGCGTCGTTGGTTCGAGCCTATGGTAATATAGCCAATATCAGAAAATAATCAATTAAAACGTTTTCAAGACTTATCAAAATACATTTTTTTCTCAATCGTATACATTTAAAGAGTCACATTTTCCATTTTCTAATCTTGTGAAAATTAATTGAAGAAATTGTAATTAAACATCAGCAAATCACACCAATTTGAGACATGCGTTTTCTAAGTAGCGGTTCGGACGATTGGACATTTTCCAAAATAAAGTTGACAATGACAACACGAACAACAAATAACTTGGTTACTGCGGAAAATTTAATTGTTCATCTACTCTGCGGAGGGAAATGTGGTGGACTTGAACGCAGTTTTAGCCTTCGTCTCTATTAAAACAATCCCCATTCATCCTAGTTCTGCATATCTGTACGACGACGTTCAAATCGGTATATACGTAAATAAAATCAAATTAAATTACATAGCCATCTTACTAGTGTATTACAAAGTAAAAAGTCGTAAACGTTTTATTGCAGATATACAATTCAAAAGATCTATGAGACCTAGTCATGTTCAATAATCAACTGTCCTAATTCAGATCATTATTCATCATGTCATTGAGATAGTATAAAGAACATGTGGATTTTAATTACCAGGAAAGCGATTTGCTAACACGCATCCCTTTTATAATGCGAGACTTCGATTTACAATCACTGCTCACGAATAAGTTGATACATTTAACCATTTTACCAGAAAGAGTTTTAAGGACCGCAAATAACTACTCGTTGCACTCACTAGTGCAAGCTTCATTGCTCCCTGCTCCATCGACGGGGGCTCTCGGAATATAGTCCTTTCTTCCACGTGGCATTGTTCCTTATATATACATTTTTGCATAGTCTTTCTTGGCAAACAGTCCTGGCGCAAGGCCTTGCTATCACTGGTCGGCCTAGAACTGATAGACTCTACTGGGAGGTTTGTTAACAACCTACCGAGAGAACGCAGTATCAATGATGACCGGGTTATACACACCTTGAACAAAGCAGCTGCGGGGGCGATGATTAAACCTCGCACCCAGCGGTGTGACACTTCTAGGTTGTGAAAAAACAAGTTTGTAGCGTTCCCGAGCCTTGACACCAAGCCTAGCAAGCACCATGAATTCGAAGAAGACCATGACCCGTTCCCACTCTTGGCTCTCCTTGAGAATTCCTCGCTTCACTTATTGGCAATGACCAATGCACATATAAAAAAGTGAGATATGATAATAAATTTCATTAAAACGTCTAAGCTCTCCGTCCAATGGCTCGTGGAGTGCCTAGTAAACTGACTCTAACACACTCTCACCCGCTAGCTTATGCATTTAGTTAACCATAAAATTGTTTCAAGGTCGTGTTTGATTTTATTGATATCCATCCATTTTGAAAACAACATGGCTCTAATTGTGGCAATTCAAGCTGCTACTTATAGAAAATGAAGAACGGAAATTATGGTTAAAAACACAATCAGTATAACGGTTCGTAATATTGACAGTATCCGTCGTATTGATGGTCCATACCACATACGCAAATTATCAGTTTAACTGGACATTTCTTTAAATTCTAAAATTGTGTTGGAGTGAAGTAACAGATGCTAATAATATCAAGAGGAATTGTATGGTTTATTAGTTTGGCAATTGGCGGGTTGATGTATATATTTCTTAGGATGCAGTAGCTTCGTTACGAGATTCTATATACTCCATAACACATTACCCAGTTTTGAACCAGATATTTCGGTGTTCCATTGACGCGGTGTTCCAATAGCGAGAGTAGCTGAACGATATGGATTTATTGTAAGTTATTATATTGTGTTATGTTTCCCTAGTGATGATCGGTTGATATATGTTGAATTTGTAGTTTTTTGAAATTTCGAATTGATATCTCCTACAATTTTAGGAATTTTTAGGATACTTCAGGTTTGCATCGTCCATGTAGCACACTATTTCAGGCATATTTGGTCGGTTATTGCATCATTCTTCTTATTTTATTATAACTTTACCGTTTAGTATATTTAATTCAGTTTTGTATATTCTCTGTACAGTTTCAATATTCGATGCAAGGTATTGGGTATTTTATACAATTACAGGAATATAACGATATATTACGTTTGTATCTGCAATGTAGAACATTATTTCAGGCGTAATTTAGTTAGATGTTGTATATTCTTATTGTTTTATAGATCTTCTTACATCCTGGTACATTGTTTGACGTGGATATTATAGACATAGAAGATTCCATTTGTTAGAAACTTGGTCTTGTTGTTACTTTATTGTATATTCAGTGTAGGGACATACTTCGATGTTATGGAGGAGTTAGAGAATCCCTACGCCAAAGCTCGTTGTATTTATGTTTGTTTGTATAAGTAGACCGTTGTACTATGATGGATACCCTAGTGTATTAGACTTTTCAATATCGGTTAGGGCAGAGTAGAGAAACTTATTTGACTATTCTTATAGTTGTTGTTGTTGTATGATTTTTTTCCTTGATAATGATAGGAGTGTATGTTTAAGAGGTGTAAATCCGTACTGCATCTTCGTGGATATTCGTCATCGGTCCCTAGCAAGTGTGTAATATAAAGTTTTAGAAGACGATTTACTGGATGGATGGATCCTGGTGTAGAGGCGGCCTACACTCTTTGTTGGTCATTTGGAGTCCGTCAAAGTTCAACGTGATTTTGTAAGTTCTTGTGGATGGCGGTCTTAACTTCCATGTGTTTGTTAGAGGGGTTATCCGACAAGCTGCTGAGCGTTGTAGTGATTTACTTAGGTCGTCATTGAACAGATGACTAGGCTCATGACCAGGTCTCTTTGAGACTCATGTCAGGCCCATTCTTAACCACTGTACCTGTGTATTGATTCTTGGTTATGCCCAGGAGGTGACTTTGCTCGACGTTGTTCAGAGATGATGGACTAAACAGATCCATGGCATGTCTGAGACATTATACCATGACTGGGTGTTACCTATAATTTTTTTTATATATTAGTGGTAGATTGCTGAGAAGTGACATAGTAAAGCATTGAAGAGTTCGTTGTTATGACACAGTGGGCTTCAATTTTGTCCTATTAAAGATATTATGTTTTAGTAAGGTTTAGGAATTCTTCCAGATTGAACGGGTATTGTAGTATTATTTCTTTATCACGCATGAACTCAGTATTTGTTTTACTGTCAGATATTTTTCAGCATGTTTTTTTCATGTTAGTATATGATCTTAGAGCTGTTTCAATTCACCTCAGAAGTTCATGCATAGGATTTATTCACTTTTATTTACAAGATCGGTAATGTACATCGGCATCATGTATTGATTGTCGGATGGGGTGGAGTAGAGAATCTTATTTAGCTATTGAATATTTGTTGTTGTTGTAGGGTTTTGATTGGTTTTCATAGGAATATATCTGTATTAGGTATAAATTTGCCTAAATTCATGGAATGTTGGGTATAAATTAGCTTAAGTGTATATAATGGTCCAAAATATTGGTTTATTTCATCTCTCGACATTGGATTGGGGTCCGATTTCAAGTTGTCTTGGAGAACTAATATGCCGGATTTGGATAAATTTATGCTTTTAAAATACTCCATTAGTTTAATGTACATCTCAATTATGTTATCCGCTTGCATGTCTTTACTAGCTGCTCATTCCCGCAAGTCTTACTTTCATAAATGTTTGTGATACGTTTGCAGTTTGTACAGTATAGATATTATTGATTAATTCAGGCTTTGTTTTGAGATTTTGTTCTAATTCCGAATATCTGACTTGTTCTAGCATTCACAATATCAACTGTAGCATTTTTTCACTAAAGGTTTGTAATGTAGAGGGGCCGTACACCTAACCAATCCTAACCTATCCTAACCTACACTAACGAAGGATTATTTATTTTTTACCGTTTTCATACTTTTCTTCATCGATTTAAGCTTTATCCATATCAGACCTCACACCTTAGCTCTATAGTTTTTACCAATCTTTACCAGTTTATGTACCTATATATATATATATATATATAGCTTATTATCACACACCATATACACATATACATATGTATATATA
>SDVV010028226.1:0-11989 GCA_016164225.1 Gammarus roeselii | reverse complement strand
CCAAATCATTATCTTCGGGGACGGGAACAATTTTTTTCCTCATGCATGGACTATTCGTTCATGCGGTTGTGTGCATACCTTTGCATCTGTCGACATTGAATTCAACTTGCTACTTTCCTGACTAATCAACAATTGTGTTCAAGTTTTATTGGATCAGCTGACACTTCAGTTCTGCTTGCACTTTTCTTCCTAGCTTAGTATCGTCAGCAAGCTTGCCAATGTTCGGAAGCACGTATTTATCGGAATCGTTTATAAATATTATGAAAAGGACTGGGCCTAAAACAGATCCTTGAGGCACGTCGCTTGTTACATTACCCAAGAAGAGGCTTGTTCGTTAAATACGAATCGTCGCTTTTTATCCTTGAGCCAACATCTACTTGTTCAACTTACTTCGAATACCGATGCTGTGCAGTTTTCAAAACGAGCGTATGAGAGGGACTTTATTGAATTCAATTTGGAAATCATGGCATATGATATCGATTGGAGATTTTGTGTTGTAAATTTCATATTCTTTAAAAACAACAGCAGGTTCGTAAGACAGGAATGATTGTGCCTAAAGCCATGCTAAGTCTCCAATCAAAATTCTTGTTTCGTAGAATTCTGTGCATTCATCCATAAACATTTTTTCTATCAGCTTGTTATACATTTTGTCCCAGTTTCAAAAAATGGTGTGTCGTTGGTCTGTTTCCATTGAGATGGACAAGAGATATCGGGTCATAAAAATTTGCGAGGGGTTAGTTTATTTTATTCGTAGTCTCCTTCAGTATTCTGGAAAGATCTTTGTCTGAACCTAGCATTTTTTAACTCTCAATTTATCTATATATTGAATTGCATCTACAGGCGGGAAATTCCCGTTGCTGTGGTCTTCAATTCGCCTTTTCGCTATGATCTCCGGAGAATTGGGATTACCCGGATTCTCCATCGTAAATGCAGACTAGAAATGCTGCTTTGTGGGTCCCTCATTCAAGTTTCGCCTCTTTCATTCCCAAGAGAACCTTTTGTAAATCTTTGATTTTTTTTGTTCAAAATATTGCCAAAAAATGATTGTGTATTTGTTTTGTCAGTCATAGCAGTTTCATTTTCATATTGTTTTTTTTTACGGTTCGGGACCTTGATTACACTCTCTGGCTAACTTTATTTTAATGTTCTTTTTGCAGCTTCGTCATGCGGCTGTTTTTGACATGACAAGTGCCTTGGTTCTTCTGTTGACTAAAGATGACGCAGTTCTCTCTCCGGTGCTTAGGCTGACTGACTGTTCATCGCCAACTTTCTCTCGTGATAAGGTCAAATTCAATATGTTTGTGTATTGTAAAGATTTTTTAACGATTGATTGGCGTCTAGTCAAAAGATTATATTCGAACACGTCATAGACTCGGGTACGCCAAATCACTAATCAAGGGAACCCCGCGATTTTGTGTCCACGGTGACATTATGCTGTTGAAATATGTTCCCATAATATGTGTTGGAATCGATTTGTCTGGTTTTCTGTTGTTGGTGCGCTGTGCGCACTGAGCCACGACACAAAGTGTACTGAGCTCTGATACAGTGCACTAAGCTACGACACACAGTGCACTAAGCTGCGACACACTGAGCTACGTCACATAGGGCACTGAGGTACCACACACTGTGCACTGAGCTATGACACACAGTGTACTGAGCTACGACACACAGTGCACTAAGGTACTACACACTGTGCACTGAGCTATGACACACAGTGTACTGAGCTACGACACACAGGGCACTGAACTACGACACACAGTGCACTGAGCTACGACACACAGGGCACTGAGCTACGACATACAGAGCACTGAGGTACGACACACAGTGCACTGAGCTACGACACACAGAGCACTGAGCTACGACATACAGAGCACTGAGGTACGACACACACGGCACTGAGCTACGACACACTGTGCACGGAGCTACGACATACAGAGCACTGAACTACGACACACTGTGCACTGAGCTATGACACACAGTGTACTGAGCTACGACACACAGGGAACTGAGGTACTACACACTGTGCACTGAGCTATGACACACAGGGCACATAGCTACGACACACAGGGCACTGAGCTACGACACACAGTGCACTGAGGTACTACACACTGTGCACTGAGCTATGACACACAGTGTACTGAGCTACGACACACAGGGCACTGAGGTACTACACACTGTGCACTGAGCTATGCACACAGTGTACTGAGCTACGACGCACAGGGCACTGAGCAACGACACACAGTGTACTAAGCTACGACACACAGTGCACTGGGCTACGACACACAGAGCACTAAGCTACGACACACTGTGCACTGAGCTATGACACACAGGGCACTGAGCTACGATACACAGTGCACTGAGCTACGACATACAGTGCACCCGCAACACATTCTGGGTCATGTGTGCGGTTCATGGTCAGTTTCAGCACCAGTGCCCGACAGTGTTAGTGGCTTCCCCAGCTGCGTCATAGTGATCGGGCCCCTCTCGCCTACGACCAATCCGTTGCTCGACACGATTCCAAGGGCGAGAAAGCACATCAGGGCAGCGTCAAAAATATCATCCATTCACAAACATTCTTCACTCACGCTTATCCATTGTTTGTTCTCTCGCTACCTCCACACTCATGTCTCTCCTTCCTAACGCCTACTTCACACCATCCATCAACCCAAACTTCGGTCTGCCTCTAGGCCTAAGTCCACTCACCTCCGCCCTCATAACCTCTTTTACCAATCACCTATCATCCATCCTCGCCATGTGCCCGAAACATATCAGAACCCACGAATTCACTCTATCCTCTAACTTCTTCACCATCCCTGTTCTCATTCTAACAACATCGTTATTCATTCTGTCTGTCAGTGTCACTCCAGCCATGCATCTCAAATATTTCATCTCGAAAACGTTCAACCTTCTTCTCTCTTCTGCTCTCCCCCCCCCCTTCCCCAAGTCTCAGCTCATTAGAGCACAGTTGGGATAACCATCCTTACGTACAACACTCTCTTTACTTCCATCGCCAACGTCCTGTATCTCATTACACTCTTCAGTGCACCCAACACTTAACACCCTTCCTTCACTCGCGACTTCACCTCAGTTTCCACTAGTTCAGGCTTCTCCACATGGGATTCCAGGTACTCATTACAATGAGCTTCTTCCAATAACTCTCACTTTTGATGGACACTAATCCTGCGCGTATCTCCAGTCCCCGAACATCACATTACTCTGTTTCTACCCACGTGAACTCGAAGCTTCCTCCTCTCACACAATCTACCGAATTCCGACACTAGCTTACACAATTTCTCTTCCGAATCCGCCAACAGTGCCGAATCATCCGCAAACTGTAATTGGCTCAACTGTGAATCCGTCCATTGGTCCTCCACAGCCCCAAGCTACGAACCAATAAACTCGCGTTCACCTCCCTGAGCACTCCATCTATGTAGAGGTTGAACAGCCAGGGAGACATAACTCAGCCTTGTCTCTCACACACTTTCACTGTGAACCAATCACTCACCTCGCTTCCCACTCTGACACATGCTCGGTTGCCAACATAGAAACTCTGAACTGCTTTCAACAGATTGCCACCCACTCCATACAAGCGCAACACCCTCCACAGCGTTTCTGTGTCGACTCTGCCGAAGGCATTTTTCAGATCTACGAAGGCCAGAGCACATCCGTTTCCTTTGCAAGGTACTTCTCACGAACTCGTCTCACTGATTTTTTTTTATCGACACCCTTTATCCCTCCTGACACACTGTTCCTCGCCAATTACACTATCCGTTCATTCACTGATCCGTTTGAATAGCTCTCGTCCGTACAATTTACCGAAAACACATAACAAACTGATACTCTCATGTTGTAGTATTCATTAATATATCTTTTGCCCTCATACGGCAGAACGATGCAAGCACTGCTTCACTCAATCGGCACCCCGCCCGACATAAAACACAGATTCAGTAGCCTCACCAGCCATTTGACCATCGTTACTCTACCCCTTCTCAGGCACTCGGTCGCACAGCCGTCCAAACCAGGGGCTCTCCCTGCTTTCATTTCAACTGCCGCTTCCTGCACCTATTCCATAGTAATGACCGCAACAAGTTTCTCCTATAACCGGTACCCGTGTACCACCACCCACCTCAACAATGTCAGTCCCTGACATTCTCGACATTCAACACCTCATCAATACATTCGGCCCAACTTTCCCGTACATCACCACATTCCAACAACAACTGGTCGTTTTCCTCTTACACCACCTCCTCCTTCCCGGTCTCCCTATTTCTCATCCTCTTCGCAGTCATACAAACATCAGCCAAATAGTAAGAGATGTTGTAACAAATTGTCTCTTGAGCCAAGCAGGAAGGGTTTCTGGAGTTATTATGCATTCCGTCTCCTTCAGGCAGGTGCTGGTTTTCTTCCTTCTAGTCTAATATGTGCTCCTCCTGTCAGGTGCTTGACTTTATCCTATCTAGTCCAAGATGTTGTTTTCTTCTAGGAAGGGGCTGGGACTCTTCCTTGTAATCTAATATGTGCTCCTCCTGTCAGGTGCTATACTTTATCCTATCTAGTCCAAGATGTTGTTTTCTTCTGGCAGGTGCTGGGACTCTTCCTTCTAGTCTAATATGTACTCCTCTTGTCAGGTGCTTGACTTTATCCTATCTAGTCCAAGCTGTTGTTTTCTCCTAGGCAAGGGCTGGGACTCTTCCTTGTAATCTAATATGTGCTCGTCCTGTCAGGTGCTTGACTTTATCCTATCTAGTCCAAGCTGTTGTTTTCTCCTAGGCAAGGGCTGGGACTTTTCCTTCTAGTCCAGGCGGTGCTACTCTATGTGTAGACTTGGGTTGTTTCTGTGTCTCTAATCCTAAAGTTGTTTTCTCAAGGGGGTGGCTGGAACTGTTCCTGGCCAAACTGGTCCTGGCTGAAGAGGTGGCACGAGAAAGACGGACATGAGAATCGCCAGCCGAGTGCCGAGTGCCTGGACTTGCCAGGGCAATGCAACAACACAATGGCAGAATTTAGCACGGGGCTCTTCTACCAGATGGTGTGCAAGGTCAGTGACCATCTTTTGGGTTAGGTGATGGTTGAAAGAAGCTTGTACAGGTCATTGATCACCAAAGGTTTTCCGTTAGAGGTTGTGCGGGGATGGAAGGAGGACTTCGATGTGACCTAAAATTTAGATGTTTCATTTAACTAATTTAAAAAAATTGTGAATTTGAGATACGACCTTGAGATGTACAATTTTAGCATTTATTTCATTCATAATTTTCTTATTAAAAAATTTCAATTTATCAATTTACGAAACTGCAAAGAATTATCCTGTTTAAACTTATTGACAGAGAGTGTATCGTGGTGGTAACTCCTTCAAGATCGGTTGCCCGTATTAAAGTTCTGAGGTTACTAACTTAAGATAGGTGGCCTGTATTAACATTCTGAATTCCTACTTGAGATAGGTCACTTGTATTAGCGTTCCGAGTTCCTACTTGAGATAGGTTACCTACTTTGGAATGGTTACTTGTATTAACGTTCTGCGTTCCTACTTAAGATAGGTTGAATTCTAAAAATAGGTCACTTTTATTAACGTTCCGAGTTCCTACTTGAGATAGGTAACCTCCTTTGGATAGGTTTCTTGTATTAACGTTCTGCGTTCCTACTTAAGATAGGTTGAATTCTTAAAATAGGTCACTATTATTAACGTTCCGAGTTCCTACTTGAGATAGGTTACCTCCTTTGGATAGGTTACTTGTATTAACGTTCTGCGTTCCTACTTAAGATAGGTTGAATTCTTAAAATAGGTCACTTGTATTAACGTTCTTAGTTCCTACTTAGGATAGGTTGCCTACTTAAGATCGGTTGCCTTATATAAATGATCTGATTTTCTATTTAGGATAGATTGCCTGTTAAAAGTTCTGCGTTCCTACTTGCGATAGATTACCTGCTTTAACGTCCTGCGTTCCTTCTTAAGGATGGTTGCCTTCTTAAGATCGGTTGCCTGCATCAACATTCTGAGATTCTACTAAACATTTATCGCGTGTGTTACTCTATATTCGAACGAATGCTTCGTATTTGTGGCCGCCTAAATAACATTTCAAATATATTCACTAAATCAAAATATGCATTTGCCTTGAGAATCTTCTCTAATACCGTTGGGACAATATATCTATACTCGGTAGGTGCTTTCGTTCTCGAGTTTACGGCCTGTAATAAACTTTGCCTTCTCCTTGCTCAAGAAGGGAAAATATTCGGATGAAGAGCCCTTTGCGCCCAATGACTTCTTCTTTCTTTCATCAAATTATTTCTGCTAGAGTAGTTTTCCTCCCAGATTGATTAGACTGCAATAGCCTTCTTAAAGTTGTGTTCTCCCTCACGTTGTCTCTTCTTATAAAACTAGCGCTAGGTGCCTCCATGTTCAGTACTTGGTTTACTTTTCGTTAACTACAACTGTTTCTCACTTATGTTTCTTCCTGCATTACAGGTGTACTTGGGTAAGTTTCTCGTGATAGTCTCTGTTTTGAGCCAACTCTGAGACACCTAACCCACCCTGTGCGAGAGTGATGCATACTTTGTTGCATGATGCACATAGGTGTATGGAAGTTGTCTTCAACCAGTGAAGCATTCGCATCTCTTTACATTTGGTTTTCTTAAGCAGGCTTTTCGTCCAATCTTTGTGGTGGTTTTCTTATCCTATATTTTGTGGTGTCCTCCTCAGGAGGGCATAGATCGCTGCAAGCCCTGCTACTGCAAGTTCCAGTACAGTGAGGATGTGTCCGAGTGTATCTGTGTTTCTTTGCCTATGCTATATCTTGATGTGTCCTCCTCAGGAGGGCATAGATCGCTGCAAGCCCAGCGACTGCAAATTCCAGTACCGAGAGGATGAGTCCGAGTGTCTTTGCGGTGGTTTGAATATTCAATATTTTGTTGTGTCCTCCTCAGGAGGGCATAGATTGCTGCAAGCCCTGCGACTGCAAGTTCCAGTACAGTGAGGATGAGTCCGAGTGTCTCTGTGTTTCTTTGCCTATCCTATATTTTGATGTGTCCTCCTCAGGAGGGCATAGATCGCTGCAAGCCCTGCGACTGCAAGTTCCAGTACAGTGCGGATGTGTCCGAGTTTCTGGGCACCGTGGACTGCTCGGGCAAGAACCTTACAAACGAGAAGGTCCCGGAGAACCTACCACCAAACGCTGACTTCTTTTCGTTCGAGGGCAACTTGGTGAGATGTGGCGACCTTAAGAGAGGGACAGAGCTTCAAAGCGAAAGGTCAAAAGGAGAGTGGCAGAGTTACAATATAAGAGGTCATAGGGAGAGTGACAGAGCTGTAGGACAAGAGGTTAGAGGGACAGGGACAGCTCCAAGGCGGGTTTTTTACGATATAAAAAACGTGCAAAGAATGGGAGCGCTTTTCCGCTCTTGGCATCTCGTTGAGAAACGGGATGGCCGTGGGTGGAGGGTGGCACCAGGTTACCATAGGAATCACCACAGGAGAGGAGTGTGAGGTGTGCCTTGCCAACAGCCACCCTCCTTCCTGGGGGATTCGGCCTAGTGTCTGTATCAGCAGCTGTATATCAGAGAATAAATACGAATATTTGAACTAATCAAATTTTTCATCAATGCACAAAGCAAGGTCAATTCGGAAGTGTTCCCTTGCTGAATCCACTCCTCACATATCGGCCAATTTTCAAACCCAATGTATTTTTCGCTGCCTGACCCACCCCTTCTCTGGCCCCACCATATCATCATAACCCACCCCCCCCTCCGCCATCCCTTTCCCCGCAATAAATGGCTGATTTAGTGGAAGACTAAATAGATATTCATGACCCCTGGAGATTCAATAACAACTACCGGAATTTTCATTTGCGAACTTCGGTTGTGAAATATTGAGAGAAATATGTCATGGGACGAAGGGACGAGGTTGTTGTAGGGGACACTGTGTTGGACGAAATAGGAATATTGAGAGAGGTATGTCATGGGACAAAGGAGTGAGGTGATGGTAAGGAACACTGAGTTGGATGAGATACAAATATTGAGAGAAATATGCCATCGTATACAAAGGGACGAGGTAGTGGTAGGAGACACTGTGTTGGACGAAATAGAAATATTGAGAGAAGTATGTCTATGAACAAAGGGACGAGATAGTGGTAGAGGACACTGTGTAGAACGGAATACAAATATTGAGAAAATTATCTCATGGGAAAAAGGGACGAGGTATGGGGAGGAGGTGCAGTGCTGGGCGGGTTGCCCCATCTCGATTAATTCCTTTGTTACTTTATCCGATTGATACAAAAAGTTGAACAAGACATTCCAAAAGGATTCCCAGATTATTCAGCCCTACGCATCCATTCTATGGAACTGTTCGACAGCATCATGTCGGGAACACAGTCGGAATCATGTCGAGATCAGAGTCGGTATCAAGTCGGGAACAGAGTCGGAATCATATTGGAAACAGAGTCGAAATCATGTCGGGAACACAGTCGGAGTCATGTTGGAAACAAAGTCGTAATCATGTCGGGAACAGAGTCGGAAGGAGTAATTTTCGATTTAAGCGCCAATAACCTTCAATCCTCCGTCACCTGAAATATGGCAATTTAAAATACTATATTCCAAGTAATGGACAAAACTTTAAATGTTAGAACAAGTTTGTAGGTGATGCAACAAACTACAAGCAGAATCTCAAAATCTTGCAAAAAAATATTCCACAGAAAGAGTTAGGAAGGATGCATTTAGTTATGGAATGTGTCATGAAAAATACGCGCTTCTTTATGTCCAATTCTGGCCTTGACCGTCTTTGGGGGAGTGTTTCTGGATACCCGAGAAAGTAATTATTTAAGCCTGAAGCTTCATGCCCTGGTAGAAAATCCGGTAGCTGTTCCATGGGATAGAGAAGAGGAAGCTTGGCGATCTATTTCCTAGGTTTTAATATTATTCGAAAACTGACTGCACCCACTGAGGGGTTATAACTTGCTGGGGATGTGCTGCCGCTTGTCCTAGAACAATTTGAAACACTCTTCTGACATGAGTTCGATTAAGCAATGCCATGTTTGACCGAAGCCACAAACTGAAGTTTCTACTGCAAACCTGCGCGGTTGAGACCTCCATCTCAAATGTTTGGCATCTCAAACTTTAGCAGTCAATTATCGTAACTTAACCCTGCCTCAATATCCATCAGCTGAGCGACGTGACCTCCCTGCTGGATCAGACCAAAGACATGCCTCACCTCAGAGTGATCAACTTGAACAACAACCGCCTTAGAGAGGTGCCTGTCCTGCAGTCAACCCACGCTGGCAACCTCTCCGTCATCTACCTCGCCAATAACAACATCACCCAGGTAAGAGGTGGCATCACTCAGGTAAGAGGTGGCATCACTCAGGTAAGAGGTGGCATCACTCAGGTAAGAGGTGGCATCACTCAGGTAAGAGGTGGCATCACTCAGGTAAGAGGTGACATCACTCAGGTACGAGGTGGCTTCACTCAGGTAAGAGGTGGCGTCACTCAGGTCAGAGGTGGCATCACTCAGGTCAGAGGTGACATCACTCAGGTACGAGGTGGCATCACTCAGGTCAGAGGTGGCATCACTCAGGTACGAGGTGGCATCACTCAGGTACGAGGTGGCATCACTCAGGTACGAGGTGGCATCACTCAGGTACGAGGTGGCATCACTAAGGTCAGATGTAACATCCCTCAGTTCAGATGTAACATCACTCAGGTCAGAGATGACGTCACTCAGGTCAGAGTTGACTTGTCACAGGTCAGACAAGACGTCACACAGGTCATAGATGACATCACACAGGTCAGACGACGGCAGTCTTCTTCCGACATATTAGTAGAAGCCTACTTTTTGTCTCATTTTATGAGGACTTTTGTTCACAAGACTCCTCACCTTGGGACATTTGTTATTACTTTTCTTCCCATTTTTATTCATGTCAAGACTTCTCTTCGTAAAACCATTTTTTTTGTTCATATTCGTTTATTTCTTATTACCTTTATTTTTAAATCTATCCCTTTGTCACTTGTTAAATCCTTAGAACTTTTTGCTAAGATTTTTTTCATTACGACTTGTGTCGTTACGACTTTTATTTGACGCAGGTGAGCTAAAAAATGTTTACTTTCTTCAAGGTCTCCAAAACAATTCGATTCGATGTTGTTATGACTCATAGGCGTGTGAGCAACTGATTTATTGTCTTTTCCGTGGTCGTCACCGTACAATATGTTGTTTCGACCAACGGGCATAACCATCGGTGAAGGTCATATGACCAATTACATGACCATTTCAGATCATATGACCAGTGATATGACCAAGTCAGAACGTCGTATAGCCAACGATACAACCATTTCAGTAGCTCATATGACCAGCAATATGACCAACTCCGAAGGTCATATGACAAACGATACAACTATTTTAGAAGTTCATATGACCAGCGATTTGGCTAACTCAGGCGTTTATATGACCAATGATATAACCAATGCAGGAGGTATATAACCAACTACGTGATAATTTCATATCAAATGATAAGCAATATGACCAACTCAGAAGGCCATATGATAAACGATATAACCATGTCAAAAGTTCATATGACCAGTGATATGACCAACTCAGACAATCATATGACCAATGATATAACCAATAAAGAAGGTCATATGATCTACGATCAGACCAGAGTCCCCATCCATTGAGGCCCACTGGGTAGACGATGTTTGCCCGAGCATGTTACGGGAAGGCTGCTCAAAAATGCGAGATTTAACCAACGTCCCGTCCATGCAAGGCGTATGAAAGTTCTTGCTTTTATAAATGTTAAGTAGCACCAATGAAAGTTTGTTAGTGCCAATAAAAGTTTTGCAGCGCAAAGTAAAGTTATGTATCGCCAGTAGAAATTCTGTAACGCCTGTAAAAACTCTGTAGCTGTAACGCCTGTAAAAACTTTGTAGTTATGGAGCACCAAAAATGTTGTGATTAGGGCCGATAAAAGTTGTGTAACATCGATATATGTGGTGAAGCACTAACAAAAGTTTTGTAGCGCCAATAATAGTTATGTAGAGCCAATAATTTTTTTCTTCCGCCGGTAAAAATTATGTTGGGCCACTAAAAATTCTGTAACGCTAATAAAAGTTTTGTAGCGCTAATAAAAAAAATCGTATCGCCAATTAAAGTTGTGTAGCGCCAACATATGTTGTGTAGCGCCAACATAAGTTTTGAAGCACCAACATAAGTTGTGTAGCGTCAACATAAGTTGTGTAGCGCCAACATATGTTGTGTAGCGCCAACATAAGTTGTGAAGCGCCAACACAATTCTGTAGCGACCATAAAAGTTATATTGCACAAATAAAAGTACTGTAGCCTTATTCAAAAAGCTGTAGCGTAAAAAAAATCTGTAGAACCACGAAAAGTTCTGTAGTGACTGACGCCAACCCCTCAGGAGAAGACCTCAAAACGCATATCGGGTCTACCTCCCGTGTTCTGGATTTTTGATCTGTTGTGAGTGATAGTGGAATATAGGAACAGTAAATGTCCACTCATGTTTAGGATCACATGTGTTATGCTCAGGTGTTAAATAATTCACATTTGTTATGTCAGGAATTCTACGCAAGTGTTATGTCGGGAACATCGCGTGTGTTCATTCAGGGACACAGCATTTGGAACGTGAGGAACACAACGTGTGTTATGTCATGAACACCGCGTGCATTATGTCATGAACACCGCGTGCATTATGTCAGGAACACCGCGTGCATTATGTCATGAACACCGCGTACAATATGTCAGGAACACCGCTTGCATTATGTCATGAACACCGCGTGCATTATGTCAGGAACACCGCGTGCATTATGTCAGGAACACAACGTGTGTTATGTCATGAACACCGCGTGCATTATGTCAGGAACACCGCGTGCATTATGTCATGAACACCTCGTGCATCATGTCATGAACACCGCGTGCATTATGTCAGGAACACCGCGTGCATTATGTCAGGAACACCGCGTGCATTATGTCATGAACACCGCGTGCATTATGTCA
>SDVV010028225.1:0-11989 GCA_016164225.1 Gammarus roeselii | reverse complement strand
ACGACTTGCACGGGGTCTAGCGCATTTTAGTAGCCACGACTTGCACGGGGTCTAGCGCATTTTAGTAGCCAAATAGATCGATCGCAGTATTTCAATTCAACCTTTCTATTTGAAAATTCTAGTTACTTGAAAAGGATTTCATAGCATTCGAACATAAATTCATAAATTAGACAACATAAATGTGTATTCACTAATAATTATACTCTGCTAAAAAAATACCTACCACCAACAATACCTACAGCTGCTAGAAAAACTGCAACACTGGCAACCTGGAAATAGTTAGAAGGGGTAAAGCAGTGAACGCTGTCTCACTTGAACAATTGGCTGCTGGAAAAAAAATCGTAGAAAAACAGTGCCAATAAATACAATCGGTAGAACTTTCATACGGTTGCAGTAAGTGAATGGAAAAGAAGGATATTCTGCATCACCATCTTGAACAATAGTGGTCATTGGGCAAGTCTTTTAGACAAGTGGGTGATTTACAGTGAAACAACGGCAATTACATAATGTAATTGTCAAGAGAACGATAGTTTGATGTCAGATACACAGGATGGAACATGCGTAGCTTTCGACGCAATGATACACTACACTAAGGATACACTATATAATGATACACCAACGCTACACTATATAATGATACACTAATTATACACTAATGATACACTATATAATAATACACGAATGATACACCTTATAATGATACATTAATGATACACTAATGATACACTAATGATACACTATATAATGGTACACGAATGATACACTAATGATACACTAATGATACAATATGTTACACTTGTGATACACTTATGATACACAAATGATACACTATATAATGATACACTAATGATACACTAATGATACACTAACGATACACTAATGGTGCACTAATGATACACTAATGATACACTAATGATACACTAATGATACACTAATGATACACTTGTGATACACTAATGATACACAAATGATACGCTATTTAATGATACACTAATGATACACTTATGATACACTAATGATACTTTAATGATACACTAATGATAAGCTAATGATACACTGATGATACACTAATGATGTACTAATTATACACTAATGTTACACTAATGATACACTATATAATGATACACTGGTGATACACTAATGATACACAAATGATACACTATCTAATGATACACTAATGATACAGAACGATACACTGATGATACACTAATGATACACTAATGATACACTAATGATACACTAATGATACACTAATGATACACTAATGATACACTGATGATACACTAAAGTTATACTAATGATACACTAATGTTACACTAATGATACACTATATAATGATACACTAGTGATACACTAATGATACACTTATGAAACACTAATGATACACTGATGATACACTAATGATACACTAATGATACACTAATGATACACTAATGATACACTGATGATACACTAATGATGTACTAATGATACACTAATGATACACTGATCATACACTAATGATACACTAACGATACACTAACGATACACTGATGATACACTAATGATACACTATATAATGTTACACAATATTCGTTACTGGAAAATGTCGTTCACTGGTCGCCCCATGTCGTGCCGTTTCTTTTATAGGGTAGGTTTTTGTTCTAGCATTCATTGATGTCAGTGCAGGCGTTTTGCATAAGTCCCTTTGATGTGCGACGACCAAGTCCACCAATTTACACGGAAATTGGATCGAACGAAAAAAACACGGACATCAATTGCGAATGTGTTTTATCTGGAACCTGCTAAATTTGCAAACAAGAACATCCTTTTTTTATCGAATGAACAGTAACAAGCGTCACTTCCTTGTATCCATTGAGGTATTCTGAATATTTACTGTGCCATAAAAGCAAGCGATCCAATGAGGTATTCTCTATCGTCTGCTATTACATGAGGTCAAACAATTCTAAGTATAGGGCAAATATTTTGAGTCTTAAATATGTTAATTCAGAAGTAGTGAATCAAATCTATTCCCATTCGAGTTTTGTTTCTCGAAAAGATAACTGTTACAAATTAGACAATATTTTAATTTATACGTAGAAGCAAGACTACAACAGATTTAATTTAGATGAGAGCGTGCTGAGATACGTTTATTTTACATTCAAGTATATTTTAACCTCAAGTATATTTCACCTTCGAGTATATTTTACCCTAGACTTCTTTTCGCTGTACTTCGAGATTTTGATGAATCTTGCGTAAGAGAACACAACAATCAAAAAACACACTTATCAAACTAGTTATTCTAATAACATGAGTAAGTTGATCTACAATCATCTATCGCTTTAACATATATTTGGAAGAAATTTGTTTTATTTTATTCGATGCTCACACTTTTGTTGTATGCACCTTTCATGTTAATGTATTGTGAAGCAATGAAAATGTTAAATCCAATCGGTTTCCTGGAGACTAATATTTTCGTAGGAGGAGTTGAGATTCCAATTATCTGGACTAGTAAGACAATAGCGTTTTGAATATCAATTGAACGGATTGCACAACCGAAAAAAAAGTGTTCATAAAAAAATCACCAGAGCCCATTTTGCATTCTTGTATTCTGAGCAGCATTCCTTGAACCTATAGAATGCGCAATAAATTATCGCTTAAACTGTTTTAAATAAGGTATCTTGGCTACACATTGAGATTGCTAGTTGTTTGAAAATTATGAATGTGTTTACATTGAGCAATTGCAGACAGAGTAATAAACAGCTACAAGGATCTGCATATCTCTGACTTCGAGACCAAAACTGAGACTGAAATACTATCAACTCCTAACAACGAAACTTGCAATACCGCATTTGTGACAATATACAAAGAAACTGCGATTCAGCACCAGCATTCACGAGTGAATGCTGGTGCGGCTCACAAAAATAGCATACATAAATTACACGTGCTGCAAAGTGCCTTTTGCATTAATCGGACTATAGTGACTGTGCTGTAAAGTGCCTTATGCGCTAAGAATAACGAACTCGCTCATCAATATTGCTTAGTTGGAAACTGATTCGCCGAAATGGAGTTTTTTTTATTCATTACATCTTGACGTTAAGTTTTAAATGTTTACGCAAGCGCGTTTGGATAAATTGACTTCATTTGGCTGCTCGAGTTTGATATCAACGCCTCATCCTCCCGCCGAGGGTGACGCCGTGGAAAGGTTTCCGAGCAATTAAAGTTCATCGGCTTCTTGATATTAAAATTTCATGAGGAAACATATACTATGGCGGCGATTCAATTGAACTTGATGTAACGAATTCATCAAGGAGAGTTATTTAGGTTTACGGAAGACTTTATTACTGAAGGCATTTTTTTTAATATACAACCCAAATGTGTCTTGCACATAAACTACCGACTTACGACCCTACTGCCACTCTGCTAAACTCTGCTGCCACCCTGCTAAACTCTGCTGCGCACTTTGCTAAACTCTGCTGCCACTCTGCTAAACTCTGCTGCCACTCTGCTAAACTCTGCTGCCACTCTGCCAAACTCTCCTGCCACTCTGCTAAACTCTGCTGCCACTCTGCTAAACTCTGAAATGATTGTCTAGTCCACAGTCCCAACATGTGTGTTTCGGGAGGATATTTTCCTTTCAGACCAACTATCACATCATCTAACATAACAACCTCCTGAAGGACCTCTTGAAAAACCTCCTGAAGGAAAATAACCATGAATTTCTTTTTACCCTGTTGACCATTCCTGTCACATAATCGTGACGGCAATGGTGAGGACAGACTGTGAAAGTATTGCGGTCTCGGCAAGTTATTGCCTCGGTTATACTAGGTATACGTTGTAGCATGGACGGCAGAGGAGCTCAAATTGTGGTGGAAGTAATAACGGTCTATTCTTCCTCTCAATATCTCTCTCTATGGTTGGTGGGGGAAGAAGCTGAAAAATATCACATTCCTCTGCAATGGGACTCATTAACTTGTTAATACTGAGTTCCAGGTAAAGAGAGTTGATTTTCTGCAGCCCAGTCTAAGATTTAGAGACTACAAGGTGGCCTAGCTACTGGAAAAATTTGAAAGGTTTCTGAGCTTCACGATGAACTATATCAGTTGGAACTTAGGTAATTCAAATCGTGACAGTGCGTGATCGTCAACAAGCTATTTCAAGTGAATTCCAATTAACCTTATTATTTGACACTTCGAAATTACAAGTTTCGAAGCTTAACACTAATAAAATGCCTTTGTTTTGGATTTGTCTAGTTCCAGGTTATAGCAAAGAGTTATTTGAGTTTCCCCTTGAAAGAGGGTGTTTAAGACAAGCAAAACAATTTTATATAATTTTGAAGATTACTGGCACATCCTGAGTTTGAATAATCATTCCGTGAGCTTAACAGCAGACAATTTTTTCCCTAAATCATTAATGCTTGACACCTTGGAATCAAATTTCTTCAGGTTTATTTTGTATTCAAATATTATACCTTTTACCTACAGTTGTACAGGAACGTTTCAAAAATGAACAATACAAATCATTCTTAATGTGAAATTGTACCTCAGTTTCCCGTCATAGTGGGTTTTAATAGAAAATAAATAACTCACTATGAGTTTTGCCGAGAACTAGCTCACATGGTCAATCATTACTTGTAATAATCTAATGCCGAATTATGCAAAAAAGTATCGTAACGTTACAGGTGCACTAAAAATTATATGCATTGTATATAACAATTTCAATATTATGCGGTTATCATTTCGATCAGTTAATAAAATCGTAAACATCCATATAGTATAATTGGTGAAAAGGCCTTTCATAGTATTATCAGTAATTGAACAAGATTTTCTGTTTGCAAAGTAATTGAATATCATTAAAGATGATATTTTTCAATATGACGATTGTCTTCCTAGCTATATTTTTTCCATATTGCACCACAGATTGCCAGATAGCTGTTTATCGATGAATTAATTATGAGACAGTTGATAAATTCATTTTGCTATCAAATAATCAATCATGAAACCTTGCATTGTCCTCAATATATTAAAATTTTTACAAACAAAAATAAATCAACAAAGTACCCTACGTACCAGTCATGACCAAGTTTTATATACTATTAGTCTAAAAATCATGATGCCGTCTGGTCCCAACTGACGTCACAAACAGCGAGAGGAGAGTACAGGTGTAGCGAGGAGATGCGCAGACCGGTGGCGAGGCAGCCTGTTAGGTCTATAAATCGTGACCCAGTCCGCATGTGGCAACGCAATGAGAGCGGCATCTCCTGCAGCCCAGTCGGCCTGGGGCAACGTGATGAGAATGTCATCTGCAGCCCAAACGCCCTGTGGCAACGTAATGGAAACGGCTTCTGCAGCCCAGTCGGCCTGTGGCAACATAAAAGGAGCAGCATCTCCTGCAGCTCATTCGGCCTGTGGCAAAAATATTGTCTAACTACGAGCGAAAGGAAGTTGGGAATCCTGTCGAAAAGAACTCATATATTCTTAGCACTGACGCTGAGGGCTTCTGTTTACTGTACCTCCTACTTGTGTGTAAGTTTGACATTATTTGTAAACTGCTGCGTATGATGTTTCTTCGTATGCGGAGAGGGAAACAACAGTTGCAACAAATTGTCTCTATTAAGAGAACTCGTTTATTATTTGGTGGATTGAAATAACAATTTTACTGTGGTAGAAATGAAATTTCACAGCACGTCCTTGAATAATGAGCTGCATATTAGTCATCGTAATTTGGTAGTTACCCAAACAAAATTGAATTTTGCATTTGCTTCCCAGCTGCACTGTCCTTGCTCTTCTTTAGCGACAAGGAAGATGGTCTAATTGAGTTAACTTAATGAGAGCGGGAATGATGATTTAGTCCTGTAAACTGCTCTTTGTGTTTCTATTCACCACTGCCGAAATAAAGTAATGGGGATAAAGCGAACATACAGCGGAATTTGTCAACCGTAGACTCTTTTGTGTATTTGTACTTAGTTGAAATGCGCTGATCATTGATGATGATATGTTTATAATGATAGATATATCAACAATCAATTTTGTTCTACGAGAAGCTTTGCGTAAATAAGCATTTAAATCTTAAATCTTAAATCTTAAAATCTTTAAATTAGATCATGGCGAACCAGGCGTGATGTTCCAATATTACTTCAGCACCTCATTCAGTGAACAATATTTATAATATTTTTTTATTAAATTCTATTAGGAAAACAAACTTTATTATCCAATAATATTCTGCAATTCGAACCGCACATTAGCGGGAAAGTCTGCTTACACACCGACATCAGCTATGATGCGTATGGATGAGTGTATAATTAGGTGCAGGTCAGGGTAGCCATATTCCTTGTTTTGCTTGTGGTGATTTACTTTCAAATAAACCAAATCCGGATCGTAACTGAAGGTGAAGGTAACAGAATATTTAATCCTAACTAGAGGATCTAATTAATTTTACTTCCTTGTTGAAATGTAGTCCTTTCCGATCAGCATTTTGTGTTGCAAAATTAGGCAAAATTACGCTTGTCATTTTTCGTACATCAAGATTTATTTATTCACGCATATTGAGAAGAGTAATTGTAGTAAGCAAATGAAAACATTAAATATTTGAGATTTATACTATATCTACTAGAGGATTTTTGTGGGAACGTCCGCGAGTTTGTTTACTTTTTCCAATCCGCGAAACATGTTTTTAGTTGAACTTTGTTTCGTACAAAGTGAACCTTTAATGAATTTATCAAAATGAGCTGTTCAGTCTTGTACCAATTGAATCACAATTCCCAAATCTAGTTTCTGAGATGGAATCTGTGATACATGTTCATGCTTACTAAATAGGCCTGCAATCGAAAATATAGGTTTTGGAATGTGTACAATTGGACAATAAATATTTTTCACAAAATTTCCTGTATTTTACCGGAGAAGCATATTGTTAATAAAAATCTCTTTGAAGAGACTCTTACCAAATCTCTTATCAGCTCATATACACGAAATGTACTAATCAGAAGATAAATTTTGTTAACTTAATAATTTCTTTCTTCTCTTATGGTTACTTTTAGAATTCTCATCTCCCTGTTACTCATTAACTTGCATGAATTAGTAATAAAACCAACACAGAAAAGCTTTAGACCGCACATTCTGTTTAGCGATGAATTGGGTCGATGCTCGCCTAAGGTAGCTCTCATTCTGACTGTGCTGGTAATAGCAGCTGTTCACCAAAACGTCTTTTTCTCTATCCATCTTAAGGTCGGGAATTATTCCTCAGCCCACGACCTTAACTGTTACTATAACAAAAATTGTTTGTGCCAAAACGAGGTTTGTGAACGGCTCCTAGTATTTCGAGCAAGGCATGTTGGAACATGCTACTTTTTCCACTTCATTTTCTGTATGTAGTAAATATTCAGGAATACATGCTATGATAATCCTATTTTCAAAGCTATTCGAAGAATGGGTGGATCAAAGGCTCCTTTGACATCAAAGGTCAAGCAAACTCTAGTTAAGTTTCAATCAGACGTGGCCAATAAATTTATATGGGAGCATCCTACTGGTTTCTTCAGATGGGCACTGAAAAATGAAGAGCCAAGGCGAGGGAACGTGAAATCCTTTAATATTTGCTGACGTCGGTTATGAGTAATTGGGTGACTCGTTATGATTGATTGGTTATGCATGATAAACTGTATAAATTAGCTACCAAGTCTCTTAGTATTAAACGTAATATGATTCATAATTTTTGTTTGGTAGAAAAGCAGCAGAACGCAGCATGTTGCTGAAAAATTTGCCCTTAAGTGAAGCTATATTAGCCATAAGTGGATCAGCAAGAGTCCACTTTATTATTATTATTATTATTATTATTATCAAATCATTTATTTCCATCGTCTAGCAATGGATTTTTCAATTATTAGGTTCAAATATTAAACTTAATATTCAATAGCGCTCTTTGAACTAGTGCAGTGAGAGACCAAAGTGAATTCCTGATGAGTTCATAACATATCCTTCACGAACAGAGAACATCATACAGTGGACGATTTCAGTGAAGATAACACCTCCATCGGGAAGGGCACACACTTCAGCATATCAGTCACATGAGCGAATATATTGTTGTAACGATCAATTATTAGAATTACGGCGATAATAATTATTGTTCGCGTACCTGGAGAGGATATTGTTCTAATTAGCACAATTTCTGACAAAATTGAAAGACCCACCAAATAAGGGTTTGTATAACAAAGGCGTCCGGCAATAGATTGGAGTCTTCTGCAATCTTTGGGAATTCGAAAAATCGGAGGGACTTCACCAAGTTCAACAACAAGAACCGTTCGTGCGTCCGACGATACGCAATTTCCGACAATCTCGGATCCGACAACATGAGCCGCCCAGCAACCGTGCGTCTGACGATACACGACGTCAAACAATCTCGGATTCGACAACAAGAGCCGCCCAACAACCATGCGTCTGACGATACACGACGTCAAACAATCTCGGATTCGACAACAAGAGCCGCCCAACAACCATGCGTCTGACGATACACGACGTCAAACAATCTCGGATTCGACAACAAGAGCCGCCCAACAACCATGCGTCTGACGATACACGACGTCAAACAATCTCGGATTCGACAACAAGAGCCGCCCAACAACCATGCGTCTGACGATACACGACGTCAAACAATCTCGGATTCGACAACAAGAGCCGCCCAACAACCATGCGTCTGACGATACACGACGTCAAACAATCTCGGATTCGACAACAAGAGCCGCCCAACAACCATGCGTCTGACGATACACGACGTCAAACAATCTCGGATCCGACAACAAGAGCCGCCCAACAACCGTGCGTCTGCCGATTCACGACGTCAAACAATCTCGGATTCGACAACAAGAGCCGCCCAACAACCATGCGTCTGACGATACGCAACGTCCAACAATCTCGGATTCGACAACAAGAGCCGCCCAACAACCGGGAGTACGACAATAGAAACCGTACGCCAATCCTGGGTTCAACAACAAAAGCGGCCTAACTGCTATGGACACGATGATACGAACCGTCTAACAATCGTAAGTAAATACCCTTGGTTGTCCCTCCAAAAAAAAAAATGGGTTGAATTGTGTGGATACAGTAACCTTGCGCAACGTGAAGGCGGGGATTCTGGTAAGTGATGTGATGTTTTTCTTATCTGAAAACACTTGACGATCAGAAAAAAAATCAATACTTGGCACATGCAAGCTACTCAGAAGTGAATTCGTTGTGGGTATGCATCAGTGTACTATTAGTTGGGTGGATATTTATTCTGTACTTTTGAAGCTATACGTCCAGCCGGACCAATTATTAGTTAGATCGATGCCTTTATGATGATTTTAAACGATTCGTCAAACCGAGTATATTATTAGTTTGATAGATACAATACGTAAAACCGAATTAAATATTAGTTTGATCGACGCTTTACCTATCGCCAATCACTTGCTTATTATCTGAGACGCAATATACCTTATATTTCTCTTTTTATTATTATTATTATTATTATTATTATTATTATTATTATTTTCATTATTATTATTATTATTATTATTATTATTATTATTATTATTATTATTATAATTATAATTATTATTATTATTATTATACATTTTTACTGTGATAAGTATTCATATTATTATAATTTTTAATATTATTTTTTCTGATATTATTATTATCATTCTTCATTTCGATATTACTAATGGTATAATCATTGCTATCGTCATTCATATTACACTTATTTGTATTATCATTCATAATGTTATTATACTTATTTTTATTACTAATATAGTACGTATGCACTGAATGGCTTGCACAATCTCTAGCCATAAGATAATAATACTGCTCCATCAATGATTTAAGATTGATATGTTTATTTGTTCAGCGAACACATTACGAAAGTATAAATGCCCAAAAATTTTCGAACCACATTTTATCTCATATTAATTTCCCTCTTATTATAAACTCTGCCACGCCAAACATCATCGTTTAATAAATGTTCTCATTGATGGTCGTATTTTGCCGACCAATGGCATTGTTTGCCTTACAGTTCAACTGAAACCGCAAGACATTAATCAAAGAAAAGTTTTTCCATTAGAACCTTGGAGAGATTCATGAGGATTTATAGAGGAAACAGGAGGGGTGGGGGAGGAGTGGGGGGGGGACTGGATGAATTCTAGGATAAGCCCAGTCAGATCTGTTGTTGGAGCTCGTTTGGGAGTGAAGCATATGGATAAGAAAGAAATGCATTGTCCAGGACCGGGAATCTTTTCCAATAAAGAACTCCCCCACAGGACAAAGTAGTGCACGTATAGATATTAAATGCATGCATGCCGCGCAACATTGCTTCATAATCTAACAAAGAAACGCTCTGAGCGTGTCAAGGCAAATCGTGAGAGACCCGCCATTTACTCAGGTGCTATGAGAAGGGCTGTGCAGAAATTGATTACTGATGCATTCTTTAGTAATCCACTTCTTAACTGGTGTGATGTTTAATTCAGTGCTTATGATGACTTAATCACCGTCCCAACTGTAGCACTGTAGTACAGTTATAAATAAAACATAGTCCGAGTTCGATTAAGTGTACCTATGATTTGTGAGCTATATTACATATACTACCATGTTTTGTACGTAAGATAATCACCACAAATAAACGGAAATGCGGTCAAATTGAGAAGTCTACGTTGATGCCTTGTTCGTGAGATGAAATAGATTCTAAATGAACAATAATCTCTGTTTGAAACCACAAAATAAAGTTAGAAAGAATGTTACATTATTTAGAAAGTATATATACGATCAAACATGCGTGTAAGTGTTGTTTAGATTATTCGTCTAATCTTATCAATAATGAATTTTCTGGAATGAACTCGCTGGTCCGAAATAGAGCAGCTGTATTACATTTCAACGTCGTCTTATCAAACGATCTGTAAGTCCCTTTTTGAGACCGATGAATTGACCGACCAAGGGATATCCGCTGTCGGTCTGCCAAGATCTCATGTTTGAAAATGCAACATTTTTTCACTCTGGACGCAGGAAAACAGTCGGATTCGAGACACACCGTGGGAGAACCTCGTTGACAAAGCAGCAACTACGATGTACCTGAAATCAACTAACGGGTAGGTAACCATTCAATGCTTCAGGGTTTTCCTGCATACATAGCTGCTAATTTATGTATTCATATATTTTTTCAATATTGTACGCTGAAATAGTAGACTGATTAAAAGTAAAATGTGTTCCTAGCTCTTTAATACCTCAGATCTAAGCAGCTACTATCAATGCGAATATACGTGCTAGAACACAAGTTCAGATGCAATTTTCGGCTTTCTCACAAATCACTACATGCATCAATCAAGGTTTATCTTGGAAGTAACAAGTAGCTACTTCATTACTGAGGATATCTTAACACAAAAAAATACCAAACTGAAATTATTCATACCTCTTTTGCCATTAACAAGAAAGGAGCAATTTTTTTCGTCCAGCGTCAGATCGTTCAATATCCTGGTTCAAATGCATCCTACGAGCTCAAAAATGCGAAATGGTCAAAACTGCAACTAGAGTATCACGAATACGAGTGTCAAAATAAGGTTTACAAATCCATTTGCCTTTGAAAGCAAATCAATGGGCGACCGGCCTTTCAAAAGGAGCAGACGGGAAGTGCAGCAGCATGAAAACGAGGCAACAACTCGCGACCAGACCTGGCAGATTGCCAAATGGTCTATGGATGCACGGGTTACAACTCAAGCCGGTAACTGCATGGCGTCATGGGTTTGCCACTGCAATAAGGCACTCACTTTCTCCATTTGCGTGCAGATTGCAACTGGCAAGCAGTATGTGCAGTTTCACACTCACTGCTTGCCAGTTGCAGTTTCACTACTACGCTATGGTGTCGGAGTGGAAGAACTGGAATGACTTGCCACTCTATACAGTGCTGCACGTTGGGTGTTCGAGTTATGACAAACACACCACGGTCAGTTTGATGAGGATGCGAATATATGTATATATATAACAAATATTTATATATA